>VDFB02177554.1:0-29940 GCA_007258455.2 Sequoia sempervirens | reverse complement strand
TAATGTTTATAATGTTTAATTTATTATTATGTGTGTGGTGCACCTAGGGATTTAGAAGTATGGGCATCACTAGGAGTTAATATTCTTGAAGCCACTTTACATTGTATGTAACATTGGGACATAAATGTAAGTTGTAAAAATGCATTTAATTAATATTGGGGAAAGTAATTTAATTAAGTATCCAATATTAAATGTGGGTATATGGTTACGTAATCTCATCATTTCAGTCACATGGTTTTATGTAATACCACTTGGTGGTTTTGTGGGAGCTTGTTTCTATAAAAGAAAATACAAGTGTAGTTGTTTAAGGCTGTCAAGCTGATGCACATGATCTTTAAGTGTTTTTATGCACTACCACTTCTGGTTTGTGGAGATTGTTTTCATGGGGACAGAAAACAAATGGTAGTTGTTTAAGATTTCAAACACCCACTCCCACCACTCTTCCCCATCTATAGGTACATGATATTGATTTAAAGAGAAACCAACATTTCCACATTGAGTATTCAAGATCATATCAACACATTTAAGGTTGGATTCAGTGATATTTTGTTGATTTTACTTTGTATTTGCATTCCTTGTTTTCCCTATATAAGGTGTTCTTAGATTTGGTAGGGATCTTATATTTTCTTTAAATTCCTATTGTTCATTCCAAATCTAGGGTATACATATCTAGCATGGTCAATGGGACCTTGTCCACTGTCTAACTTTATTTTTTGTAGGTTTTTTATAGCTTGTTTTGATATGCTTTTCTTGGAGGATTTGTGTCAACTGTGATTTTGGGTATCATTTGCATTAATTGGCACTTTTACATGAAAGAAATTGTTAGGAAATAGGTGTTGTACACGTTGTATGATGTTTATAATGTTTAATTTATTATTATTATGTGTGTGGTGTACCTAGGAATCTAGAAGTATGTGTATCACTAGGAGTTAATATTCTTGGGGCCACTTTATGTTGTATGTAACATTGGGACATAAATGTAAGTTGTAAAAATGTATTTATTTAATATTGAGGAAAGTAATTTAATAAAGTACTGAATATTAAATGTGGGGACATGGTTTTGTAATCTCATGGTTTTAGTCACATGGATTTTGTAAGAGTTTATGGTGAACTCCTCAAACACCCCAAGATCACCTACAAGACAAAATAACTTCCACAAGGGAGAAATGATAGAAATAGCATGCTATCATTAAGATGCAAGAATGCCAAATTTAATCTAGCAAATTACATATGATGCCTTGCTTATATAGGCAAGGTGGTGAATAGGATTAGACAAGCTCATGACAAGTGCCTTAATCCTATCACAAAGACAACAAAGACATAACAACCTCAATGCAAATATTAAATGCATGAGAGAATTATTAAATTCCTAGATACCCTAAAAGTGAATAATGAGATGTGGCCCCATTATAACTAACTTCTATAAAAGACAACTAGGAAACTTAGCTCCTAAGTAAACTTATAATAATGTGAATAGGTCCTCACTAATAACTAGTTAGGAAATAACCCCATTCACACCAACACCCCCCATAAGTGCAACTTAGGGAGTGTAGTTATTATAAAAATGATGCAAAGATGCAATGATGGGTCCTGACTACTAGGCCATGTTAGGTACCCATGTACAAATGAAAATGCAACTCTTACAAATGAAGAAAAGGAGAAAACCTCATAGGACAAAACTCCTCCCCAAAAGAGATATGAAATATAATAAAGATATCCATCACAAATCCAATCAATCTCCATCCACACAAAGGATGAAAAGAGAGACCATTAAGTCCCCCCATAATAGGATAACTTGTTGTAAGAGAAGCCCTGGAAGTACACTATGGAGTAACACTAGAATCCTTAATTCAACAAGCAAGGAAAGATAATTCTATTTGCTAGAAACCACATTAGAGTCACTCAAAGACTCAAGTTTGGAATCATGATAAAGCAACATCAAACCCGATGCCAAAGAACACTAGAAACTCGCAAACTAGCACAACTCTGGAATCTATGAAGCAACAGTTGATTGACAAATGATCTGGAACTGAAATGAAGTGTAGAGAAAAAATACAAACCTAATGCACACAAAAAAGGAAATAGTGCACGTATTGATGAATGTTCACATCTACCTCCATGATGAATGTTCACTAGCATACCCATCTGTGTTAAAGGATCTACTAGAATAATCATATTTCTTCTTAGACTTGTAATATTTCTTTATGTGATATCTCTTACCATAATTCCAACATTTCACCTTAGTCTTAGTAGGATAGTTAGACCCATCACTCTTGGAGCTATAATATCCACTATCTCTTCTTACCCCCTCTATTATTAGACCTACCCCTTACAACCATGTCATCACTAGAGATACCATCCATGATTTTATCCTAATTTATTCACTCAAAAATAGCCCATTGAAATCTTCTAGTTTCGTTGAAGAAAAAATACTATATATTTTAATAAGAAAATTCACTCATGAATTAGGTAAGGAGCATAAAAATATAATGCATTTATCATCTTATATTTTTACTATGATTGATGGTAACCAACTCAAATAAAATTGAAGGAATTGAGGTGATCATTCATTGAAACTCACTATTTCATCTTCAAGGAATGCAACTTCCTTTACAAGAAGAGTTTATTAAACCTAGAATCTTGGATTTATACACTATTCATGTCTTCTTCTATGATGAATAAGCAAAATAACCTTCAAATAAAATAATTAACATATAATATAAGAGACAAGTGAATGGCACTTATAGCTTTCTTATCCAATCTATTCTAATCCTCATTAAATGTACCTATAGGTTTTACCAAACAATACATCCATATCCATTGATCTCTCTTTGTTAGGAGGTCTTCAACCTTCAACTTCCATTTCTCAAATACTTTATCATTGTACTTATAAATTTCAAACCTTGATGTGCTTGTAATAATTTTAACAAAACACTTTCTCTTTGTTTTCATAATATCCTACAAAGGATCTCATGACAACCAATTATACACTTTGATACTAAGTGTTGTAAATTAATCCTTGATATAGATGACTGGTATATTGGGATATTGGAGCACTTTAACATTATGTGATAAAAATGATCATATTTGTTATATAAAGTAATACCCAATTCAAAAATATTCATTAGATGTGAATTTATTAAGAAACCCTTATAAAGAAAAAATACACCAACAAAAGGATATTCACAATGTTATATACCTAGGGATATGATATTTTAATGTTTTTAGATGGATGGAGATGTTGAAATGTGGTACACATCCCTTATGTTAGTTATATTGAGTCATGTGAATAAATTGTGCAATTAATTATATTAGGAGTTGAGTATGCCTTCATTAGGATTACCCTTCCATTGTATTAGTGAGAGGAGGTATATATAAAGTAGGTTATTATCATTATGAAATATGTGTGAAGTATGATATTTTATTTGGGATCTCTTGGAGATATAGTGTGGACTGGCTTCTTTGATAAGGAGTATTGTATGTTGTTACCCTACCTCAAGGGTTTACTCTATTTTTCCGTATATTGGATATTAGGGCATATTGGCCCACACACATCTCTTGTGTTTTGTGAGATCTATCTTTTGCAATATATTATTTCTATTATTATATGTTTGGATCTTACCAAGTGGTATCAAAGTATCAATTTGGGTAAAAGTGGATGAAATAATTATTTTTGAAGATATGCCTATAATTTTCAAATGGCTATGAATTTTTCAACATTTTTTTTATTGAAGTTGAAGGATCATAAAAGGAAGCTATAGTCCAAAAATCAAGTTTTTATCTTTAGGCGAGTTATTGCAATTTTATGAATTTTAATAAATTCACCCTCTAGGCCACAAATCAAGGTATTTTTTTGAAATTTTTACATTTTTGAAAAGGTCATCAAAATTTATTAGGGGTATATTAATTTCATTTTCTACTTTGAGGTTAGCTTCATCATTTATTGGTCAAATCAAAGTTAAGTCAATTGGATTTGATAGAATGGTTATCTATTGCAAGATTTTTTTTCTTGAATCCTAGCTTCAATGAAGGTTCCTAATTTTGATGGAAGTGGAGATGAATTGGAATGGTGGATCAAATATAAAATATCTAATGGTAAAAATATAACATGAAAAATATTTTTTTGTTTAATAAGAGGTGAACCTAGCACATAGTATTTACCATTGGATGATGATATTTCTTCCTTGGATGAACTAGAACACACTTTCTTAGATATATATTAGGATGGAAGCGAGAGGATTTACTTCTCCCAAACCCCTCTCTAAAATCATCAAACAATTGCTTAAACAAAAAAAAGAAAAATTGTAATTTAAATTCAATAACTTGTTTACACATGAATCCAATGAATTTCTATGTTAAAGGAAAATGATTACAAATGATTTTCAATCATAAATAGACTAATAAACAACAAATAAAAACCCTTACAAACATTTGATATTCAATGCAATCTATGCTCAACTATATGAGATCTTGCAAACTATCTCACTCCTAGCACCTCAAATCCACTTGAAACTTTTGTGGCTTCAATCTTATTGTTCTGGAACCTTCATGGACTATTGTAATCAGTCCAAACCCACAAAAAAATCCAAGAATCTCTTCTTGAGAATACCATGCCTTGATCTTTTCTCTTTTCAAAATTCCTCTTCAAAACCCCCTAGCAATGAAAAGTAGTTTTCTAATTCTTAACTCCTCATGTCCAAAAATTAATTTCAAATGATTTATTTGGGCCTCTTCAATATGGAACGACCCATGTTGTTGCTGCTGCAATAAATTCAAAATCCTCAAAAAATCAATTAAAAATAAATAAAAATCCATTCCAAGCAACCCTCTTAAAGATAGGATTTTTAGTTTTTATTCTCCTCTTTTAACTCCTAAAAAAGAAAGAAAGTAAAAGCAAGCCTGGGAACTCATATCTTTAGTCACTAATTTTTAGGTATAATGGTGGATTTTTTAAAACCTCATATTTTCAAATCCCAATGCCTCATATATCCTTTCTAGTATTTGCAATTAAATAAATTAAAAACTACTTTTTTTTACCCACTATGTCAACTTGTCAATGTCCAAAGGAAATTTATTTGAAAAGTTTAATTAATCAAATATAAATCATTAGCCACCTTACAACATGAATTCAAACCAAAATTAACTCACTCCAAAATTCAAAAATACTTCCAAAAATTAACCTCATTTTTGATTGACACTGATTGCCAATTTGCCATGGATGCTCAAGATCGATGGCTCCAAAAGAAAAGGAAGAAGAGGATGAAGAAAATAAAGAAGAGGACGAAGGAAGAAAATGAATAAGAGGAGGAAGAAAATAAAGAAGGGGAAGAAGTGGAGAAATAAAAATAAGATGGAGAAGGAGATGATACATGTGCATGCACTTTAGATCCAAGGAACAAGATTCAATCCTTCAATTTCATGGGTACATTCATAAGGAAAAGGTTATTGTCTCTATAAACCTTAGCAGCAAGTATAACTTTATCGACATGGAATTAGCCAAGAAGCTACATGTACAAGCGAAAAACATCAAGGAAAGTCAAATATTAGGTATGGATATTCAAAATTTTGAATATTTAAAGCTCCATATGGATAAGTATGTTTTACATTCAAAATTTTATGCTTTGAATATGGATGGGTTAGATATTCTTCTTGGTTATCCTTGGTTAGAATCTTTGGCAACAATAAATATCAATGTGCAAGCATTTCATGAAGCTTTGGTATAGAAGGAAAAAATTACCTTACAATATATTACACATAAATAAGTCCAAAGAAAAGTCAAGCAAGTGAAATTAAAGAATCTCATGAATATTTTAACAATGAATTAGATGAAAAGAAAGAGGATCAAGATGTTGAGAAAAATGAAGAGATAAATAATTATACTAAGGAATCACTAAGAAAAGTGGCAAGAAATGGTGAAGAATCAAAGAAGGTTTTGATAATAGAAAAGGGTGAAATATATAGGAATCTACATCATTGTGAGAGGAAAGAATCATGGAGGAAAACATCATGGATCATATATGATAGTATATGGAATCAACAAGAAAATTACTATGGGCCTATGTATGAAATCAAAGAAAGAATTATATCAATCAATAGTATCATAGAAGTAATGGCTACTCAAGGAAGAAAATTAGGAGTCACTATGATAAGGAATGAAATAAAATGGGTACAAAAGAATATGTTTCAAGAATGGGTTATAAGAAATATCAAGAAAAAGGAACAAGGATCAATTATGGATGGTTAAATGATTGGTCATGGCATCATATTTATCATAACTTGTGACAATCATACTATTTAGCTTCTTATGTTTCAAGGATGAAACATCTCAAGGAGGGATGGCATGTTATGTACCTAGGGATATGATATTATAATGTATTTAGATGGATGGAGATGCTGACATGTGGCACACATCCCTTATGTTAGTTATATTGAGTCATGTGAATAACTTGTGTAATTAATTATATTAGGAGTTGAGTAAGCCTCCATTAGAATTTCCCTTCCATTGTATTATTAAGAGGAGGTATATATAAAGGAGGTGATTATCATTATAAGATATGTGTGAAGAAGTGTAGATTGGTTTCTTCTATAAGGAGTATTATATGGTGTTACCCTACCTCAAGGGTTTCTCTGTTTTAGTATATATTGGATATTAGGACATATTGGCCCACAAACATCTCTTATGTTGTGTGAAATATATCTTCTTCAATATATTATTTTTATTATTATATATTTGGATCTTATTGTTGGACTAATAGCCAACATCTCCCTTCAGATTTGGGACATGGACTAACTACCTCCTATGGATTCGTTTATCTCTAACGTTTGTATTGAACATTAATAGGTGGATATTTTGGCGCAACAAAAAACATGTTCCAACACTTACCACACAATTTTATTATTCAAGAAAGTTAAATCTAATACAATTAATCACTTCCACATATTGTATCAATATTTTTAGACTAATAACATACAAAATCTAACCAATAGTTCACACCTTCAAGATATAACATTATGGACTAGTATCCAACTAATAAAACCATATCTAATATTTTTCCATCCACATAATCAGATAGATATATCCGCATAACTATTATTAATGATTTTCAAATTTTTAGTTGTCTAAATGCTCACATGGAATACAAAGAGTAACACAAACATCTCCTATGCATATCACAGTATTGACATGTTGGGCATCACATGAAGCATGACTTCTCCATATAAATAATTATTGCATGTAATAAGTTCCATTGTTGTTCACACTTGGTCAAATGTTGTTGAATTGCTCATCTTGAACTATGTACATGTCTTCCTACACTATAGCCAAATATTAGCCTTGGATTATGGTAGTGGAGATAATCTCCTTATTGAATTTATCTAATTGAGATAGGTCTAAACATCTCCTAGAGAAACACCATGATATTGGTCATTGTGCATCTAATCCAATCATTCCATGAGTGGAACCACATTATTATACACAAGCCACCATAAACTATAAAAATTGAGACTCATTACAACATTTTATAGTGCTCTATAAGTATTGATCAATCTATTAGATAACTAGAAACATGAACTTAGGACAACCTTTCCAAGAACTCTCTATAAGTGAATAGCACGAGAAAGTTACAACAATTAGGTGGGAGAAGGTGTCACTAGTCATGATTCATTGGAAAGTTTTTTGGAAGGAGGCTCATTGTTGATGGGATTAAAAACCAATAATGAAGTGGAATGAGAGGCAATAATAACTAAGCTTTATTTGGCCATGATGAAAGGATGCAAAAATTTGTTAGTGTAAGGGGATTTAAAAATTTAACATTGGATTATTTACAAAGTATTATCTAAATTAGAAACTATACAAGCTTATGTAATACATTATCACCCACGATAAGAACTATGAAACTATTTCCTTTTCACATTGTTATTAAGAATGCAATAGGCAAGTAGATATGATTTCTAATAAAGGTGTTCATCTTATTCTTTTCACATTATATATGCTTTCTAATAAAGGTGAAAATATCATTACTTTCATATCTATGGCAAGTCCTATGATGGGGGATTGGAAGGGGTTAAATACTCACTACTAATGAGAAATCATTATGGCATTATTTTTAATGTCATTCAATCTCAAGATGTCTAGTATTTTCATAGAAGTGAGATATACTATTAATCTCATGTTCAATGATTTTTATTAATGAAAAGTTAAGGTGGGATTAGTTTAATGTAGGCATGTTTTATTTTCAGTGTATTATGTTCCTTTTTGTACAATATTTATATTGTAGGGTTTTCACGGTAGTTGTTTTAGGATGGCCTATTTCTCAATTAGTGGGTTTTTGAGATGATTATGAAAGAATCATATTTTTTATGTTTTATGTTTTATTTATAGCTTGATGAAAGATTATAGGTGGCAACATGGACCCTCTATGCCATGGAAACATATCAAACCATAAGATCTATAAAATTTTCCATTTTCTAACTTTGTTCAATTGACTTTGGTTAATAGTGTTATTCAAGAAGAGGGATTGGAAGGTAATGATTCCCTTTGGCCCTCTATAATGATTGTTATATATTGTATAAATAAATTAACTTGGGTGACACCTTTAGAAGAGGTGAGGGGTTGATTGAATTTTTGCTTATGTATATGGTTCTTTATGCCTACTATGCCCCTACATGAGTTGTATATATGACATTTTATAAATTTTCCATATTTTTATATTCACTTTTGCTTGTTTCTTAGGTTGATGCCTAAAATAGAAACCCATAATATTATTTAAAAAACCATGTATTTTATTAGTTTTTGTTTTAATCTACAATAGGAAAGGTGAAGTTTAAATGTGTCTTTTAGAAAGATTTACCTTTTTTCAAAAAGAGAGGACCATACATAATTTCAAAATTATATCATTCATGAACCTCCTAATGTGGCCAATGCACTTAAGAGTATTGAAAACCAAATATTATCTATGTATTGTTGGAAAAAAGTTAATGGTTTTATGTTAGCTAATTAAACCATTAATGGTCTTAACAATCTAATGATCACATTCAAGTTTCAAATACTAAAATTTTAAAAAGAAATCATGTTCAATTTTGGAAGGTTTAGATTGTTATTGTCTTAATTTCCAATTATCCCATTTAATGAATTTCTTAGCCACTTTCATAAAATTACATACCATCAATTTTTGTGAGGTGGAAACATTGGAACTTTAGGAAAAACAACTATTCTTTCTCACTGGGACCATCAATTTTTCTGAGGTTGAAACACTGGAAATTTAGGAAAAAGAGGGAGACAAGTATCTAACTTAGTTGTTAGAGAATCTTATACAAAAAATGGGAGACCCCATTAAATTATGTACCAAGAACACCATAAAGACAAAAGCAATTTTGTTTGATATCTAGGAGTACCATTGAATGAAAAGAACCACTAGAAGCTTCACATGACTCTTGTGCAGCCTTTTGTCTTTTGCTTACTATACACCCGTGTGCATAAGTTTTTTGGGTTGTGGGATTCCTTTCTTGATATATTGTCTAACTCTCTTGTCTTTCCACGTGTCTTCTTGTCTTTTTAATAATAATAATAATAATGAGTTTTTAAATATATTCTTGACTTTTATAATTAAATGTAGCTGTTTTAAATGGACCATACTCATCATTGGATTGAATATGAGTTGCATGCACAACGGTGTAATGTAATTTTATTATTATTATTTTGGAGCGAGCTGGATAAACATTTATTGTAGAAAAAGAAGTCAACAAAAATAATAATTTCGATTTTGTTTATTTATAGGATTAATTATAAATAAAAGTAGATTATTAGTTTGTTTTAATTTTTTAATAATACTAATAATATTTTTATAGAGTTATTTTTGTATTTTTAAGGTTGATAATAGATATTTATGGTTTTATTTATAATAGTTGGATTAGTTAGACATGAGGTGAAAGTAAGATTAAGCGTATTTGTTTCGATGTTATTTAATCATATTTATGTTAATAGATTTAGATTTGTTCATTAAATTAATTTTCTTGTCAATTTTAACATAAATTTATTTTTTATTTTGATGATCTTGCATGTGGTGATATTGATATATGCAATCTTGCATATATGGTCATATCCTAGACTTGATGTGCTACAAATTGATTGCTAACACTTAAATTTTATATGCAATAGCAAGATAACAAGGTCATATCCATTAGCTTGTTAAAGCATTTTTGTTGCTTGATCTAGCTGATTTTGATACTAGCAATCCACATAAATTACTACAAAAGGCTAATCAAATGAATTTGATTAAAGGAATATCTATCCCCAATAATACTGTTGCCCTTAATTCTCATTTTGTTGATGATAGCATGCTTTTCATTCAAAATTCTGAATCAAAAATTAATAATGTTTTGGGGATTGTCGATTTCTATTGTGTTGTCTCCGGATCCAAGGTTGCTTAGGATCCAAGGTTGCTCATCATAAAACAATTTTTTTTATGATCCAATTTGATCCAATTCCTCAATGGATTCCTAAGGAATAGAAGCATATTAAGCATGGACAAATTACTCATTATTTGGGAATCCCATTTGGATTGGGTGTCATGTTGTCTAATATGTGGAATTGGTTCTTAAATAGGTTGAAAAACAAAATTTTCACTTGGGGAAAAAAATACCTTTCTCTTGCTTGCTGGTAAAATTCAAGTGTTCAATCAAATATTCTTGGCCTCCCATGTTTATTATCCTTCATGTTGGATGCCCTCCAAAAAAGGCTATGATGATTTAATTAGAATCATTCAACAATTCTTATGGTCGAATTGGGATGGTAAAGCCAGTTTTAAAACCACATCTTGGTTGCATTGCATACAACCTAAGGACAAAGGTGGGTTAGGCTTAGTTGATCCCAAAACACAAGGGACCTGCTTATCAACTAAATGGATAGTTAGAGTTGCTTCTAGAGATGAACAATGGAAAATCCTTGTCCACCATCTTATTATCCATGTTGTAATGAATAATAAGTGGCAAGGAGTTGGCTAGTTGGATAAGGTGATTCTTGCACCTTTCTTTCAAATTAAGGCATCTTTTCCTCTTCAGTCAATTTGGAAGGCATGGCAACAAGTTTGTAGTTTTTTGAATTGGAGGTGGGATTCCCTGCATTATGGATTCAACTTCTCTACTTCCTCTATCTGGTGGAAAAATCTTGTTCAATACCATGGGAAACCTTTGGTCGTTATCTTTCCTAAGCAATCTTTGTATCTTTTCAAGAAGGGTGTTCATTGCTTTGGAGATATTTGGGACTTTAATACTCTTGATTGGTCTAACTGACAATTGATCAAGAAATCTTTTAAATTAAACAACAAAATTCAAAGGTTTGTGATATTTGTGCAGTTGTTGGTTCCTATGGAATTACTCTTGAAGTTGTGTACTCCTTTATGTTGCAATGTTCAAGTAGGGATTGCCAATGGCTTGGCAACTACTAGTTCTTTAGGTTCCCTTTGAAAAAGATCTATTTAAAATTACTACCTAAGGTGTCACATAATCCGAGACTTAATATGAAATGGAAATGTAGATTTCATGAAAAGAAATGGAAGAGCTTGAGTGCTCAAATCTAGAATTCTAAAGCTAAGGCCAATGCACAGATTTTAACTTGGAAAATTTTGCATCATAAATTGCTAGTAGGATAGATTGAAAATTCTGAAACTCCGACCTACATTATGTCCTTTTTGTTAGCATAATGAAAGTTTGAAGCATATTTTTTGGGACTATATATAGGAAAAATGAAAATGGAATGTAGTTTTTGGGCTTCTCCCTGCTATTTTTGAGCATGTGTTATACTGGAAGGAAGTTGTTCTAGGGATTGGTTTTCATAATAATTTGGTGGTTGGCTCTATAAGACAAACTATTTTTCTTAACACTTGGAAAAGTAGATGTTCATCAATGTTTGCTAATCATATTGTTCACCAAGAAGTGGAAATGTTAAAGTTTTACTCTGACATCATTCTACAGTTTATATTTTTGTGTTTTCAGTTAAAAGGTGACACTAAGGAAGAAGCAAAACATAGGAAGCACTTGGAGAAGATTAAATATTAGTTCCTATAGCTTCATGATGGGGATATTCAATGTTCCAGATAGCTGCAAAGTTTGTTCAAATTCAGATTGAAGTGTTGCTCCTTCATATTGTCATTTTGTTGTTGCTTTCGTTACATGTTAATATTTTTACTATAAAGCAAGGTTGTTGTAACTGTTATGCTAGGCAGATTTTGTAAGGCTTTTGTACAGTGCTTTGGTATATTAGATGGTTGTAACTATTAGCTATTTTATTTCTTCTTTTTGCAGTTCCTTTTTGAACTGTGTTATTCTTTATGTAACTACAACTTCTTTTAATACAAAAAATATATTAATTTAATGATTTTTAAAAGCCTAGATCCTTCATGAATACATTCTAGGAGAATATAGGTTTCTTATATGCAAGAGAAACTCATCTCCAAATAAAATCAGTAATGCTTCTTATGATTTATTTTTAAAAGAATTTATAAGATTAGGATCAATATTTCTACCTTTAAGTTGTTTTTCTATCTTCAACAATGGTCCATAGATTGATGGCGATGAACTATACCTTTACTGTAATTTTCTCGACTGCATGTAGCATGTACACCTTGTTCATTGTGAAGATGTACAACCTCATCTAGAAGAATTATTTGTTTTTAACACAAAGAAAAAAATATATTAATTTTTATTAAGAAAAAGAGAAAGAAAGTAAAAAGAAAAAAATAGTAGATGCAATAGATAAAATGCTACATTTTCTTCTTTTTGTAACAATAATCCAATATTTTATATAAATATATTATAAAATTCACAAAGAAAATTAAAAACATAAAATTAAATAATTTACTAATTATTACTTCTATAAAAAAAATTGCATATATTTTTCTTCAAAACTTTTACATATAAAATAACAATGTCCTCTTTTACTTTATTTATTTCAATCAATATAATATAATACATATAATGTAAATTATTTTAGCTTTATTTATTGGTCGATGGATTCAAATATATCACACAATAGAAATATGCCTGTTTTTATTGAAAAAAATTAAACATGTTTTCCATTTCAGAGGGGTAGCATGTGGTTAAAATTTTTGAGGAAACTATATCACTATGAGCTCGTAGATTTCTTCTAGTGGTTGGAAGAATTCATGGCATATGGGGCCAAGTAATATGTAAAATTTTTGGCCAAATTTTGTTTAGTTTTACAGTAGAAGGCTTAAAATAATGCACTATTTTTTGGGAATGTAAAACGACGTATTTTTTTTGTTTGGACAATTTGGTATTTTCGAAAAAACCTTAGTCTAGAAAAGCAAAATGTTCATTGCAAGTTGAAAGAATCGTATAAGTATAGCCCAGGACTTTTATATCCTAAAGCGAATTATTATTATGATAATATGAATTATGAAGTTTCAAAGTAAAAATAGTTTGTTATTATGTTCTCTTGTAAATGAATTCGGTCATTTATTTGCATCAAATGTCCAATTCCATTTTTTGGAAGTTGATTTCTATAGTTTTTTTTCACAAATGAAATGGTTGTTTTTTATGGATCACAGATCCCAAACTTGAATGATGTTAAGCAATTGGGGTATTCAAATTATTTCTAGATACTCAATTTAGGATTGTTTGAGTGTTTAGAAAAATGTTCTTCTCAAAGAGATGTGTTTTCTTATGCTTAGGATTTTTAATGCCTTGTGATTCAAGACGAAAGTATCTAAATTTGATTTAGCGCATGTATTTTAGGATTTTGCCAAGGGTTATTTTGGAAATTTGGGTAATTTCATTTAGTTTAGGGAGAGGGATTAGTGTCATGTGACTCTACTTTGATTTAGCGCAATGTGGGTTAATAAGTCTTGAAATCAAAAATGGAACCCAAGAGATTTAATATGGAAAATATATGTGAGGAGTTAAAATAGACCAGGGTCACATCCAAAATTGAAATTGACAGCGTGCATGGATAATGCTCAAATTTGTGTAAGTATTTATCTTAGTAGCATGTAGTAGGGACAAGACAAAAGACCAAAACCTAAATTTTAATTGTAGGTTTAGAAATGAATTGAGATTCAATTAGGGTAAACCAAGGCTGATAATTGAGACATTGAGGAAACATACTCCGTACCAAGGATATTTTCATTATAGACCATCTTGTGGGTCAAATTATTGATTTTTTTGTTTCTGATTTCACTTAAAGGGTTTCCTTATTTTCAATGTACAATAAAGGGTGGGAGTGGTGGTGTGAGAAATGTTGAGGAATATGTGAAGTTTTTCTCTTTCCTTAGTCAGAATCTTTAGCGTTAGGAAGTATTACCCATCTATAGAGCAGGCCATGCTTTGAGGGGTTTAGGAGCATAGAATACCGTTTTGAGTAATTGTGCTTTACCACTACCAGATACAACTGAGCCTTGATTATTCCTTTGACTATGAACCTCTTGAACCTTCTTACTTCTTAAGATCTATTGCCAATCCCTTCACTACCAACCCCTTTAATAGCAGATAAAATTATTGTTTCCAAGTTATTTCATTTATTTCCTTGGTTGCTAATTAAGGATATTTTATATTGGTCAATACCATGGTTTGCAAGTAGATTTTCTACCCTATTTGCTTCTCGATATATATGGCTAATCGATTGTAACTACACTTCTTGAAACAATTCCCTTATTTTGGATATTTTGGACTACAAATTCTAGTCACCTATTTGTCCACTTATAATGGCATTTATGCTAACTATCGAGTCACATTCCAACTCAATATTTGTCAAGCCTTTTTCTTTTCATATTAATAACCCTCTTAGAATCCCTTCAATCTCTATTGCATTATTTGTGGATATCGGTAGCTTTGCTAATAATGTTGCAACTAATTGGCCTTCCTCATTTTATATTATGCATCCAATACTTGACTTCCTTGGATTTCCCTGAGAGGCCCCATCTGTGTTTAGCTTTAGTCTTCCCCTTGGTGGAAGGTTCCATTTAGCCTTCAATATTTTCACCTTAGGATATGGGGAAAATAGGTAGAAAGGAGGGACCTTGAGTAACTTCCATCTCTTCATAAGGTCATCATCCCAACCTATGAATTTTAATTTCCTCTACATTTCAATATGAGAATTCATCCATTCTTCTATGTTCCTTTCTATGATGGATGTTGGTTCACTTATTGACTTTGACTTTTCCTGAAATATTCTTTTGTTTCTTTCTTTCCATATATTTTGAATCATGATAGATGGGGCAACCTACCATATTTGGCCCAAAATGCTTCTTTTTTGAATGAGGGACAACTTATAAAAAAATCCCATAGTTTATTACTTCTCAGAGTGGCCCATCCTAGTTTTTCTAGTAACCAATCCCAACCTTCCCCAACATAGGGATAATTTAGAAGTAGATGATATGTATTTTCTTCACTTTTATTGCACAAAACACACCAATTGGGGCCTTCAATTCCAATTGTCTTCAGGCGATCACTGGTTAGGATCCTACTATGGAGTGTTGTCCATGTGAAGGCTCTTGTCTTAGGTAATACCCAATGACCCCAACATAGATTACGAGGCCATATTGTATTCCCTTGCTTCATTTGGATCTGGTAACCGAACTTAACAAAGTGGCTTCCAGACTTCACTCCACACCATATTATTCTATCCTTCTATTTGTTTAGACATACTTTTCTTTCTTGTAGAATTTTTGTAATCCTTTTCTTTGTTGTTTATTCCACAAGGAGGGAATGAAAGTTCTGCCATTTACAAATCTGTTTTCATCAATCTTTGCATAATCACGAACATATCTCCCTACCCTACAACTAAGGGAAGGGATATAAGCCATCAACTATGGATATTCTACTAACATCTTGTATCCTCCCCATGAATCTTGCCAAAAGTCTACCTTGCTTTCATCATTTATTTGCCATGTTAAGTGGTTTGTGATTATATGTTTGTAATTTAGCATGAAGTTCCACACATTGGAAACACCTCAGACGTTTGCAATTGTAAGAATTCTTTTTGGGTCCAAATTGTCTAAATATTTTTGTTGCATTACTTTGCACCACAATAATGTTGAGTGATGGTACATTTTCCATATTAATTTAGTACCTAGTGCCAAAGTGTGTATTTTTATATTTCTTATTCTTATGCCACCATCCAACTGGGGTTTACATACATTATCCCAATGAATTAAGGGTATTTTGTGTTGGTCATTTGCTCTATCCCATAAGAAATTCTTTAGGATACTTTCCAAACTTGATGTTGCTTTAGATGTTAGTTGCATATAGGACATAGAATAAATTGGTATGGTTGATAGTACAACTTTTATCATTGTGATATGTCCTACTAGAGTTAACCATTCTCCCTCTAGCTTAGTGATTTATCTCTACATTTTTCCTTTGTCTGCTACTATAGGCATGTCCTTATAATTCCCTTGAATATAGGCACACCCAAATATTTACATGGGATTTCATCTATTGTATATCCCAATATTTTTTTTCTTTTTTACAATATTTTCTTTGAGTTGAAGAAATATATTTTGATTTTTATTTATTTATTTGATGTCTAGAGACATTGATGTATTCATCCATGAATTCTTTGATCATTTTGGCCTCTTTGATTGTTTCTTCACCATAAAATATAGTATCATCTACAAATTGTAGATAAATGGTTGTGTCAATACCTTGAGCAATCTGCAACCCTTTCCATAGTCCCTAGTTTTGGTAATATGCTATATGTCTGCTAAGAGCTTCAACCATTATTACAAATAGGAAGGGAGATATTGGGTCCCCCTTCTTGATTTTGTTTGTTCTTTCAAACAATCTATATGGTGTGTTGTTAATTAATGTTGAGTATCTTACATATGAGAGGCAAAAGAAGATCATTTGAAGCCATTCCTTACAAAAACCAAACTGTTCCATGATTCTAATAAGAAATCCCCATCTTACTCTATCATATGCTTTACTCATATCTAATTTTATCATCATACTTGGAAGCCTATCTCTATTGATTGTATGCAGTGCTTCATTTGCTAATATGATGCTATCAACAATGTCCCTTCCTAGCGTAAAGCCACTTTTATTTTTTGATATTATATTTTCAAGTACATTTTTACATTTGTTAGCCAATGCCTTTGAGAGTATTTTATATATTGTATTGCAAAGAGAAATTGGACAGTAATCACCAAAACTTGTATAGACCTCTTTCTTTGGTATTAAGATCGCAACTATATTGTTGATGTCCTTTAATTTCCTTTTATGCCTAAACTCTTTCACTACTTCCTAGACCTATTTTTCTAAAAAATACCAACATTTATGAAAGAAGAAGGTAGGGAATCCATCTTGACCTGGTGATTTGTCAAGATGTAATTGAAAGACTACATTCTTTATTTCTTCCATTGTGAAGGGTTCAGTAAGCATGGCATTCTCCTATGGGGATATTAACTTTGGGATATTTGTTAGGATTTCTCCATCCTTCAATGAGTTTGTCACTCCATCTGAGGCTAGGAGATGTTTGAAGAAAAAGATTGCTTCCTCCTTTATTTCCTTTGGTTCCTCAATTGTCCTACCATCAGATGTTTGAATTACCAATATCCTTTTGTGTGCTTTCTTTATTTTAGCAGTATTATGAAAAAAATTGTGTTAGCATGGCAAAAATATCATTATATTTTGCCATGATTATTTTTTCTTTCATATAATCTTCTTGAAATATGCCATCTTTCATTACTTTATTATTCAGCTCAACCAACTCTTCTAGTCTTTCTTTTTCTACATTTAAAATGTTTTTGAAGACTGTACGATTGCACTCCTATAGATATCTTTTGATATGCTTTAGTTTGTTTGTGAATATGAAGCTTTTGGTTCCTATGCACTTCAGTGCCTCCTTCCACCATTTTTCAATTAAATCCATGAATTCTTCCTTTTTGAACCACATCTTTTCCACTTTAAATTAATTATTTTGATGATTATTCTGTTCTATAATGACATTTTGACAAGAAGATGATCAGATCTAGCTAGAGGGAGAATACTTTCTTCCAAAATAAGGTTTGTTTCTAGCCATTCATTTGAATATACATATTTGTCCAATTTTTCTTTTATGTAGCAACCCCCATACCTTTTGTTTGACAATGTGTATGAGCTATTATTTGATTGAACATCTATTAGATTATTCTTGATTAAGAAGCTTCTGAAAGCACTCATTGAAGATGAGACTATGCCATTCTCTCCAAATTTCTCCTCTGAAATGAAGGAAAATGGTTGCTTTGTGGTTTAGGACATAGAACAACACATTTCACAATCATTCATTTAAGGATAACCCTAGAGATCTCAATATAAAGTATGCAAAGGACAAAGAGACCTTGCAATAGGGTTGTCCTATGGTCTGATTATAAACTAAAGAGGGGTTCACCACCAAGTTAGGGCTTGGAAAGTTCAATGAAATGCAATACCTAATGCTTAAACCTAATGTAATGCAAAGCTTCAGTAAATGACCTCAAAATGCATGTAAATCAAAATAAAAAGCCAAGAGATGAAAGGTGTGCACTTGGAAACTTGAAGAAGACTAGACGAAGACTAGAAATGTTGAAAACACTGAATTTAATGTTGAATAGGACTCATACGCCAAACTGAGAGATTTAGTCCCAGATTAGGGTTTTTGGGCAAAACTGGAATCTGGTAGAGATATGTTTGAAACTTCTAAAATTTGTAATTTTCCTATACTGGGATTCATACGCCAAAAGTGGTGTATCAATCCAGTTATGGTTTTTTAGAAATTCAAAGTCTAATTCTACTTTTAAATGTCTACACTTTGTTCTTTCCACCTGATGTCCAGATTTGAAACTCTAATTTGCAACCTATAGATGTCTTCCAATGATCTCCATTGTAAGGTGACAACTTTGACAATTTTGAACACTTGACAACTTTCCCCAAACTTTCTCTTCAATGTGTCTTCAACCTAAACCTGAAAATCACACACTAAAGAGAGGGAAAAATGTTGTTTTATTAGTGGAAAGGGGTTTGCCTTGGTCAAACCCTATTTTGGTAATCAAACCTTGAAATGAAATTAAATAGGAAAAGAGAATGATGAATGAACAAAATGTAATGTTACAACTCACCAAACCCTAGCAATAAAGTGTTGCAAACATGTATGTAAAGTGGCTCCAATGGATGTAGATCTTGACTCTCTTCTTGGATGTGATAGATCTTGACTGAATGCTAGCTTGAATCATGAAACCCTACATCACAATTGTTAGCTCAAAACTAGCATGATGCATGATGACTTTGAAATAATAATTGATACTTGAATAATGCTCTAAAACACTTGATAATTAGCCCTTGAATGCTCTTGTGAACTCAAATTTTCTATAAGGATGATCATTCAACTTGTTAGGTGTAAAATGTTTGAAAGAAACTTGTATTTATACTTGTTATGCCAAATTTCCCAAAATTACAACACTACAAGACAACATTAGATCTAGGAGGATAAAATCTGCCAAGAATTTGAATTAAATTTAATTTTGGGCCACACAGGACTCATATGCCACAAGTGGCATATGAGTCCCATTAGGCCTAACTATGGGACACATTTTCAAAAATGCTTAGAATGATGCAAAATCCAGATCAAGGCCCAAAAACCTAGGTGGGACTCATATGCCCAAGTTGGTGTATGAGTCCTAGATCACTAAATCTAGGCCACACAACCTAAAAACACTTGAATTATGATTGGATCTTGGTTTATATGTCACAATTATCCTCAAGAAGATGCATTAAATGGGGCTTGTGGATGCAAAATAAGGCCAATTAAAGTATAAAGAATCCCAATTAATAATGAAAACCCTAGAAAAGTGTGAAAGTGTGTTGCAACACTTTACAACACTCTAAATAAGGCACCAATAAGCTCACTTAGTTCACAAGGGCCAGAGACCTAATGTGAATATGTTAGACATATTATAACATTAAATCAAGGCCATGTTAGGGAGTACTTTTTCCTTCATTACATCAATCTCTATTATTTCCTTCAAGATGATTGACGAACAAACCTCACTCTTGTCGCCCTATCATATTTCTTCTTATTCTTTCTTGGTTTATTGTTCTTCTTTATCTCTATCGATGATGCATCATTAGATGGGAAGGATTCACCTTTGTTAATTGGGACATCTTTCCTATTTGATTTGGTTGATACCCTAGTTCTATCCTTCATTTTGACAGAAGGTCGGTTTGTTTATTGATTTATTGCAATGTTGTTTGGCCAGAAACGAAATGATTAATTCTAAAATCAACGCTTATTTTTTTGCATTTCTCTTAGATTCTTCTTTGATCACATGATGAATTTGTTGTTTTTGGCAAGCATATCTCTTAATTTGAGTTTGTTCGTATATCATTTAGAAGACTTGTTTTTCATAAAAAAGCTTTTATGTAATTGCAATTTTTTTTGCAAGCAAAGCATATGTAAAAATAAATATATTTATCCTAAATTTTACTTGTTGATTTTTATTGTTTTAATTATTAATAATGTTTGTAATAATTTTCTTGTAAAATCTAATTATAAGCAATATATTATAATATTGTGTTTTTCAATTTGAATAATGGATTATGTAGCATTTATAATTTTATTTATCTATTGATTGTTAAAATTATCATAATTTAAATTTGATTTTGATAAGGTTTTGAAGTTTTAATGTATTTAATCTATGATAACAATTATATTAATTAAGAATTTAAATAATAAATAAAAAGAGTAGTGAGATAATATTACATAGCACACACCAATTTATGTGAAAAAAAAATAATTTTAGCTGAAAAAACTCCACAAATAGTATATTTTATATTAAGAACACTTACATAATGACCTATTAATAAATAGATTGAACCTAGGGATTCACTTCTCACTTCCAATGGACTTTTTTCTCTTTGTTAACAAAATTATTACCTTTCATTAAAAGAAGTCTCCCTTAAATATAAGAAGAAGAAATGACAAAATATTGAAAGGTAGTTGCCATACTTTTTCAAAAATTATCTTTGTTTAACAATTAATAATTTAATTTATTGTATAGTTTATTAAATTATTAATTGTTAAAAATGGTTAAAATAAAGCTTTATAAAGTGTAGAATAAAAATAGGGATGAATAAGGGATATGCTGGGAGTAGAGGTCTCTGTTCTCACGCTTAGGCATGCGTCTATCCCCATCTCACACAAGGCTCATGCCTATGCTCATTTTTGAACTTCTCTGCTTTCTAAGGGGTATCAAGGTTTGCTAAGTGTGGTCTTCAGCATTGGCCTGGACAGGGGTTTCAATCATTTTCTGGCCTGTGGGTGGACGTTTTCTGCCTGATATCTGTCTGTGGTGTGTCCTCGACGGGAGGCCTGTGGTGTTCTGAGATTGTGGGTCTCCTGCCTCGTCTCTCTCTCCTTTTTGTTGAGTCTTGGTTTGTTGGTGCATGGAGAATCGAGGTATAGCCTCTTCTTAGGTTTCCTTTGGGGATTTGGAGACGGTAGAGCCGTCTTCTTTGATGCATGTTAGTGATAAGGAACAGACAAGTAAACCCCAATTTGGGGAAGGTGTTTCCTCTTCAAAAGGGATGTTTCGAATAAAAAAAGTAAACGGATGTTTCGAGAGATCTAAGGACCAGCCAATTTTGGTTATTCAACTTGAGCAAGTTTCAGAGGATGTCGAATACTGGTGCAATCATGCTCTTATTTGCAAATTTTTGGGCCTTCGCCTTTCTTTGCCTATGCTGGAATCCTAGGCACATCGGGTTTGGAACCCAGAAGGAGATATGAAGATTCTGTTAGCGGCTAATAACTATTTTTTGGTTATCTTTTCAAGCATGTCAGACAGGAATAGGGCATTTGAGGGAGGCCCTTATTTCTTTAACTAGGTGGGGCTCTTCATCAATCCTTGGCACATGGGCTTAAACTCTACTGAGGAGATCCCCTTGTGAGTTCCTGTGTGGGTTCACTTGCCGAGGCTTCCTTTGGAATTCTAGAGGGAAGATATTCTTCACTCAATCTCTTTGCTTCTTGGAAAACCTGTGGGTTCGGCTACACAAACTCAAGACCGTAAGGTAATTTCTTTTGCCCGTATTTGTGTAGAAGTTGATTTAAATAATCCGTTACCAGATTCTATGGAGATTTGCATGGGACCATCTTCTTGGATCCAATAGTTGGATTATGAGACCCTACCATTTAGATGCAGAATTTTCCATGAATATGGTCATTTACATCGCAGATGTCCCAGAAATAAGTCTTCCCCCTTGGCTGCCCCTCGACCTCCTAGGGAGGACAAGGGGAAGGCTCCTTTGTTTGATGGACCTATAGATAACAAGGTATTTATTCCGGTTAAGTCCCGTAACAAAGGCAAAAGTAAGAAGAGAACTTGGATGGATAGACATAATGATGGCACCTTTAATAGGTTTGATGCTCTTGGTGACTTGGTCCAAGAGGAAGGTACTTTAGTTGAGCTCTCTTCTGGGGCTAAAGGTCAGCATGAGGTTTAAGTTGAAGATGCAAAGAAGGAGGATCGGATTTTACCTTTAGGGGAACAACAGGTTGGACAGATGGCTATAGATTTGCCTCCTTAAGTTTAGGATATTGGAGATTTCTGGGGGTCACAGGGTTCGAAGGGTTCAGTTATGTTGGCTCCTGATCCCCTTGCTCCTAAGGGGACCTTAGATTCTGTAAAGGGTAATAAAGCTTCTCCTGTCTTAGGGTTACAACAGAAATCCTTTAAAAAGGGGCCTTTAGATAAACCGTCAAAGAGTGGTAGGAAGACTGATCAAGAGAAGGTTAAGATTATGGGTGATACTTTGGTTGAGTCTAGGTCTGTGAAACCCATTGATTCCCACTTCTCCCACCCCCATAAATGATTGTTTTATCATGGAATTTAAGGGGGTTGAACAACATCCCCATACAAAAGGTTGTTCACAGATTAATTGAGTCTCAATCTCCTGATGTGGTCTTTATTCAGGAAACTAAGCTTACAATGGATGGTTTGGCTAATTGTGCTTCTCGTAGCTGGCCCCAGGGCTCTTGGCAGGGGGTGGGTGCTTTGAACAGTTGTGGGGGTGGCTTGCTTTTGGAACCCAAGGAAAGTTTCCCCCTTATGGTGGATTTCTAGTCGGTCCTCCATTTCTCTGGTTGCCTCTAGTTTTGAGACTGGAGAAATGTGCCTTTTATCCAATATTTATGCTCCTACTGATTTTTCAGGTAAGTCACATTTATGGGCTCATATCAGATTCATCTGGTCCCTGGACCCATTTCTCCCATGGATTATGGCTGGGGATTTTAATGTTGTTACTAGTTTGGATGAAAAATGAGGGGGGTTAGCCAGGCTCGACTTGTCTTCAAATCTGCTCAGGGATATGATTGGTCCCTTGAATCTCATTGATGTGAAGCCAACCAATGGTGTCTTTACATGGAATAATCAGAGAAGTGGTGTTGAGGCTATCTCATAAAGGCTTGATAGATTTTTGGTTTCCTGCTATTGGATGAATAGTAGGTGGATCACCAGTTCAAAAATTCTTGATTGGAGGGGCTCTGACCACTGGCCTATCAAGCTCTATGTCACCTCATATGGAGTCACCAAAAATCCTTCTTTCAAATTTCAGTTGATGTGGTTAAGAGATCAGTCTATACAGGACCTTATGTTGGATTGGTGGTATGAGGGGATGCCTGCCCATGGGACGGCCATGTTTACTTTTAGTAATAGGCTTCAGCATGTGAAGTACAGGCTTAAGAGATGGAATAATCAATATTTTGGGAACTTGCATGCTCAGAAGATAGCTACTCAGTCCAAGTTGGATAATATTACTCGTCAGATTTGGGACCAAGGGTTGACCTCTGATCTGAGTAAAGCTGAGTCCTTGGCTCTTAAGGAACTAGAAGAGTGGGAGCTTCGGGAGGAGATTTTTTGGAAGCAGAAATATCATGTTGATTGGCTTCAGGAGGGGGATAGGAACACTGCATTCTTTCATAACTTGGTTAAGGCTCAGAGGCAGGGGAATTCTATCTCCTCTCTTGTCTCGACTGAAGGAGCTCAACTCTCTTCCTGTGAAGAAATTTCCAAGGAAGCTGTCAATTATTTTTTTAATCTTTTTACTAGGGAGGATCTTGCAGCTAGGGCCGAGGAGTAGGCCATCTTGGATTGTATTCCCCACCTGGTCTCTGCTGAGATTAATGGGGCTCTCTTAAGTCCTATCTTGTTACCTGAATTGGAGAAAGTTGTGTTTACTATGAAAAAAAGGTAAGGCTCCTAGCTCGGATGGGTTTCCGATTGAGTTTTTTCAAGAATTCTGGGAAATAATAAAGTTTGATCTCCTAGATGTGGTTCAAGAATCACATAGGAACAAACAGATGCTTAAGTCTTTGAATTCTACTTTCTTGGCTCTCATACCTAAGAAGGAGGGGGCTAATCGGTTGGTTCAATTTAGGCCTATTGCGTTATGTAATGTTGTCTATAAGATCATCACCAAATTGATTGCTAAGAGACTCAAACCACTCCTTGGTACTTTGATCTCTGCTGAACAGGGTGGTTTTGTTGAAGGAAGACAAATTTTGGATGGGGTTGTGATAGCAATGGAGGCTATTCACTCTATGGCTACCTCTAAGGAGAAGGCTATGTTTATTAAACTTGACATGGCTAAAGCTTATGATCGGGTGAGCTGGGAGTTCTTACAGAAAATTCTCTTGGCTTTTGGTTTTGATGAGGAGTGGGTGAATTGGGTTCTTAGCTGTGTGACCTCATCCTCCTTCTCAATTCTCATTAATGGGGAACCTTCATAATTGTTTAGTGCTTCTCAGGGACTTCGGCAAGGGGACCCTTTATCTCCTTATTTATTCATTATCATGGCGGAGGGTCTTGGCAGATTTATAAAATCTTAGGTGAGGCAAGGTTTTATCCAAGGTTGGAGTTGGAACAATAATCTTCCTTCCTACTTTCATCTTCAGTTTGTGGATGAAACTGGGTTGATGGGCATGGCTAGAATTAGTGAGGCAGTGAATTTCAGGAGAGCTTTAGATATCTATTTGAAAGCTTCAGGTCAGAGCATTAATGATGATAAGTGCTCCATTTATTTCTTGAATACTCCTCGACATATTCAGAGCAGGATTGCTAGGATCCTTAGATTTCAGATCGGTTCCCTTCCTTTGATGTACCTTGGGATTCCTTTGGCCTTGGGATCTCAGCGTAGAGATTACTGGCAGGGGATTTTGGATAAATTCCGAAGTAAGGTTAGTCACTGGACTTACAGATGGTTATCTTCTGTTGGGAGAGTGGTTCTCCTAAAGATTGTGGTGTAGTCTCTCCCCATTTATAGGTGTTGTGTTCAGGTCCCCCCTTCCACCTTTGTGAGGGATTTTGATGCTCTATCTCGACAAGTCCTTTGGTCTGGCAGCCTCCTATCCTCAAAGTGGAGTTTAGTCAAGTGGGAGTCTGTCTGCAGGCCGAAGCATGCTGGGGGCCTTGGTCTTAGGTCGATGGCTCTCGTTGTCACGAATTTGGCTGCCAAGCTGTACTGGAGGTGGTGCAATAATCAGGATCAGGATTGGTCCAAGATTCTTTCCCACAAGTATATTCCTGGTGCTGATAGCCTTAATGTGTCGCAGCTTGCTTTGTTGGGTAAATGTTCTTGTATTTGGGATACTCTTAAGAAGGGAGCTCAGCTTATTAAGGATGGTCTCTTCTAGATATGTAACAGAGGCTCTGATGCTATGCTTTGGCAGGACTCTTGGGATGGCCACCCTCCCATTCTTTCTAGCTTCCCTCAGCTTCAGCCTCTCTACCATATTTTTACTGATGTTGGATGGATTAAGGTGGAGCATTTTAAAATTGTCAAGCGTATGGGTCAGGTGGAGGTGACTTGCTGGAAGGACCCTCAGGAGTGGCCCGTGGGTGGTTCTGATGAGGATCGTGTTGTTCTTACTAAAGCTTTGGAGGGTAGGTTCTGCAGCTCCCTTAATGAGAGGGACGCTTTGGCTTGGAGTCCTAGCCCAAAAAGTAAATTTACTGTTGCTCAAGGCTATGCTATACTTGACAGGAACTTACATGGTCTAGCTGAGGTGCACTGGTGGAAGAAGGTTTGGAATAACTTTTCTTGGCCCAAATGTAATTTTTTCTTATGGTTGGTGGCTCAGAAGAAGTGCCTCACTTGGGAGAATCTTCGCAAGCAAGGTTTTCAGGGACCTTCTGTTTGCTTCCTTTGTTCGAACAGTGAGGAATGTACCTCCCACTTGTTTTTTCTTTGCCCTTTTTCTAGAGAGATATGGCACAGATGGTGGGAGGCTTGGTGTCATGGTTGTATTCATGCTACCTCCCTAATTGAATTTTGGGAAAGTTTGGGTAGGCCTCCAACGAAGACTTCTTTCTTGCAGGTGGCCTGGATGGTTGGGCCTATTTTCATTCTCTGGAATCTTTGGCTGGAGAGGAACCGCATAATTTTTTGTGGCTCCAAATTAGGAAGTTTTCAATTGTGGAAGACGATACTTAGTAGGCTTCAGGAGACTATTTCTGCTAAGTGTGATATGTCTGAAAGTATTGATCCTGGTGATCATGCTATTGTGAGGAATTTGAACTGGGGGATAGTAGACAGGGATGCATTGCTGGAAAAAGACCCCGCCATGTCAAGCAACGGGTTTGTCGGGATGGGAGGTGGACACCTCCCCAGCTGGGGTCCTGAAGATTAATACAGATGGTTCTTCTCGTGGGAACCCTGGACATGCTGGTATTGGGGGTATAGGTAGAGGTAATGATGGTGGTGTGGGTTTTCTCTTCTCTATTTACAAAGGTCAACACTCTAATAATCTGATGGAGGCCCTTGCTATTAAGATTGCAGTTGAGAGAGGATGCTCTTTAGGCTGGAGGAGGATCATCTGTGAGTCAGATTCTCAGATTGTTGTGGATATGCTGAACAACCAGAGTTTGGAGGATGTTAGTTGGCAATTAGCCTCTTTGGTCAGACAGATTCTAAGTCTATGTAGTTCCTTGGATTATGTCTCCTTTTGTCATATCCCTAGAGAATGGAACAGAGTGGCTGATTGTTTGGCGAAGTGGGCTTCAGAGAATGTGGATGGTTGGGATATTAGTGGAAGGGATGAGTTACCTTTCTGATTATCGTGGGACCGTTGAGAGGTTATTATTGGAAGACAGGAATATGTAGTGTTGATGTTGGCCGTTGGCCTTTGCTCTATATTTTGGATTTGATTGAATAAATTTTTACCCCTTCTCTTTTTTTAAAAAAAAAAAGTGTAGAATAAAATAAAGTAACATTTAACCTTATATCTAGAACATTACTAATGTTATTTAGTTTTGACCTCTAGTAAAATTATATTCTAATATGAAGACATCATAACTTTATGTTACAAATGTACTTTGTTTAAGTTCAAAGATTAACATCATTCAATATTTAACTTTTTTTCTCTTATTCCAATAAAAAAAATCATTTAATATTTGTACCACATACAATAATGATTATGTAACTTCTTAATGCAGTGATATTTTTTATTTTTAAGATCTATTGTAATTTTTGTGACTAAAGATATGCATGATACGACAACAATCATATTTTATTACTTATTTTTATCACTTATTCATGAATGGACAACATGAAAATAACTTGTATTCTTGTATATATTGATTATTAATAGAGTAATGACTTAGTGAGTTCAAATTTGTCATTTCTCATTTCAAACATTCACATTAATTATAACTAGTTTGTCTTATCTTATTAAATGACAAGTCTTAATAACATTCACAAAATTTTCCCAAAGGTAAACAATGATTAATAGAATATTTAATTAAAGAGTTTAACATTATCTCATTTTTCATTTCGAACATTCACACTAATGATAGTTAACTTGTGTTTGTCTTATTAAAGGACAAGTCAAAATGACATTCACACAATTTTCCTAGAAGTTAAAGTATTTCTTTATTATCAAATTTCAAATAGAACAAATATAGTTTGTTTGCTTCCACTAGATCACAAATTTAAGATATTATTTGCACATGGCTTGCCATCTAATCCCTTAATCATATTTAGTGTGGACATGTTTATATTTCATTATCCTTGACCTATGAAATGGTGGTACAATAAATATCATTTTCAAGTTCTTGTTTATCCATCTACTTTTAATGCAATATAATGCAATATAGATGTGTATAAATAAGCCAATAAAAAGATTTTTTTTTTTGGGTGTACACATATATAACCTTCTAAATCATTTAAAAAAATTCTAAAACACATGAAGTGATAATAATGAAGGGTGTCCATAATAGGTGAACGCATGTCACATAAGAACATTATTTTTTCGATATGTGGTAGAATAAAATGAGCTAGAGAAAGACGAATTTATGTAAAGAGCGTTAAAAATATATTTGTCAATAATAAAAATAATAATCATTACAATATACTTCAAGCATGTTTTAGAATATTTGAATACATTTAAATATATAAAATTTAAATATTTTCATCGAGATTTAACTATTGCAATCTTATACTCCCACCCTTTTATAATGAATAAAATATATTTTTGACTAATCTTATAGACACCTATAATCTAAAATAGATACATAGTGATTAATAGTATTTAGGATATAAAGAAGATGTACTCACAAATTCTTAAATTGATGTGGGTATATTTATAAATCCTTCTCTAATTTTACTAGATATCTAATCAGTAAAGATCATTTTAATGACAATTTTCCATTTGAACATCTAGTACAAAATTACTTACATGTTCATAAACCCTTATTGAGGTCATCTATATTAACTAAAATATGGACTTCATTTCTATGTAGTCATTTCAAGGATAACAAGTAACTCACACAAAATTATTTAAATGAAATATAATGATTTTTTTAACAAAGTGTGCCCACTATCCTATTCTTATACATTTTATCCTAATTCTATTAATCATTACCAAGGATCCTCTTCATTAAAGGAATAATGGGTTAGTTATATGATAATGTGTTGTTTATTTATCATTTAAAAATACTTAATTTAGAAATAAAGTTGTATCAATTGACTATGTGAAATCTATAAAGGGGCATAACCTCCATAATCTAATAGGCGTCCTTAATTTATCATATAACATTATTAATTAAAATATTAATAAATTATGATCTTGTAATTTGTATTAAAGTATCATAAACTAATCTTAGATATAATGACACAATCTAAAAATTTGAAGTATTACTATCATTTTTTCAATCCTTTTCATATGTACAATACATATATATGAGAAAATTTCATTTAATATTAAATTCACATATAATAAAATTATCATTATTCAATATAAACCCTAACAATGATTATATTTATTATTTAATTTTATGCAATTCATATAATTCCATAACCCTCTTTAACAAAAACATTTATTTGATAAATTAAAAACAATAATATAATTTATATAAAAAAATCAATAAAATGTTTCTCATGATCCAAATAAGATGTGAAGGCACCATATGTCCAATATAGTTTAGCATCCCAAAGTTCATTAAATTTTCTAAAGACTAAACATGTAGCCATGGGTAGATTTGAGACCAAAACAATAACCAATGACCTCTAAAAGAGATCTATTGTATTCAAGTAAGCATTCAAATATTCAACAATTACAAAAAGATCTATAACATCAAGGTAGAGATTAAAATCATCTCTAATCATTTTTAAGGAGTTAATCTAAACATTTTATTCAAAAATTATTATATCTCTTAATTTTTCTCCCCACAACAATTTATGTATCATGTTTAAAAATTGTTCAAAACTATTTAAATTTTTATTAATATTTGTCTTTGGTAAATATATTATTATAATCAATTATTTTTAATCAGTTATTACTAATTATACTTATTAATAAATTATAAGTTAGAATTTTCCATCTAAAATAAATATTTATCTATTGTAAAGTTAATATGCAAAAATTATAATTAGAAATATTAAAAAATTGAATTATGCAAGTATATTATTATAATCAAG
>VDFB02177552.1:0-23327 GCA_007258455.2 Sequoia sempervirens | reverse complement strand
ACCCTAAACCCTCCCTCCCACCCAATAATAAATAAAACGGTGGGGTGAGAGGACCAACCTATTCACCTTAGAGCGCTATATCTCCCACCCCCCCCGAAAACTTATTACCTCCCACCCAAGGCTAAATAGAATGGTGGGGTAAACCCAATACCCAATATTCTAAACCCTAATCCCTATACCCTATACACTTAGCCCTACACCCTCAACCTTGAACACTATCCCCCAACCCTCAACCCTATACCTTAAACCCTAAACCCTAAACCCTACACCCTCATCCCTATACTCTATAACCTCAAACTTATACCCTAAACCCTAAAAATTATCCCTCAACCCTATACTTAAATAGAAAACCCTACACTCTCAATCCTTAACCCTATACCTTATACCCTACAACCTACACCCTAAACCCTATACATAATTCCTAAACCATAATCCCTATACCCTATACACTTAACCTATTACCCTCGACCTTGAACATTATACCTCAACCCTTAACCCTCAAACTTATACATAAATCATAAAACCTAAACCCTCAACCCTAAACCTAATATCCTCAACCCAATACCCTCAACCATATACCCAATATCCTAAACCCTAATCCATATACCCTATAAACTTAACCTTATAGCCTCAACCCTAAACACTATCCATCAACCCTCAACCCTATACCTTAAACAATAAACCATAAACCCTCATCCCTCATCCCTATACCCTATACCTTCAAATTTATACCTAATATCCTAAACCCTAATCCCTATACCCTATACACTTAACCCTATACCTTAAAAAATAAACCTTACACCCTCAACCATCATAGTGGGAGAGAGAGAGAGAGAGAGAGAGGTTGGGATGGAAAGGGGAGATAAAGATAAGTAGAGAGGCAAGGAGACATAGAGAGAAATGAGAGTTAAATAGTAGATAAGGAAGGACAAATGGAGGGAGAGTTATGGAGGGAGAGAGAGGGAGGTGTGAGAGAGATGAGATAGAGAGAAATAGAGAGAGTGTACTAGGGAGTGATGGATGGATATGAAGGTAGAGATGGATAGGTGATATAGAGAGAAGTAGAGAGAGATAGAGATAGAGGGAAGGAGGGAGGGTGGGTGAGAGAGGGTAGGAAGGGAGAGGTAAAGAGGGATAGATGAGATAAATATAATTAGAGATAGAATGGTTATATATAGAGGAAATACTTATAGAGAGGGAAAGAGAGAGTGGTGAGATAGAGAGGAGAGAGTGAGAGAGAAAGAGGGTGATGGAGGAGGGAGAGAGAGCAAGAGAGAGGTAGAGGGAGGGAGAGGAGAGATAGAAAGTAGCTAGGGGAAAAGGTAGGGAGGGAGACATCTAGAGAGAGAGAGAGATGGAGGGAGATGTAGATAGAGAGAGGGCAAGGGGAGATAAAGATAATTGGAGAGCGAAGGAGTGGTAGAGAGAGAGAGTAGAGAGGGAATGAGGGAGGGAGGGATAGAAGTGAGATAGAGAGTAATAGAGACAGAGAGTGTGGTAGGTTGTGATGGATGGAGAGGTAGGTAGAGAGGGAGAGGGGAGATATAGATAAGTAGAGAGAGAGGGAGAGAGGGGGGGAGATGTAGTGAGAAGGAGAGAGGTGAGATAGAGAGAAATAGAGATTATCACCTTTCCCACTTTGTTGAACATTCTTACTTCACCGCTCCATGATTCCCACATTTTAAATATCTCTTATACATAATAATCTCATTATTCTTGCTTCTTATGATGCATTGACTATAAGCACATTTCCTACATAGGATCTATATAAAGACATGAATACATTATGCCTTCTTATGATACTATTTTTGGAAGCCATATAGATTATGTTTCTTCATGTTTCATATCTTAATATCAACCTAATTATGTTCACATGGATTTTGATAGTGATGAGTACATCCCTAGTGATGATGTACCTTCTAATATATCTTGTAGGATAAGAATCAATGATATAACCCTATTTATTGGACCCATTTTTTCAAACAAGCCAAGTTAGGTTGCCAATTCAGTGAAATTGGTAATGTAGTGGCCTGTTTGAAAAAATGGGTCCAAGAAATGGGGTCTCCTGTTGATTTACATCACCAGGAGACCGCATTTCTTGGACCTATTTTTTCAAAAAGACAAAGTTAGCTTTCCAATTTCACTGAATTGGAAAGGTAGTGGGCCCACCACCTTTCCATTTCGGTGAAATTAGCAATGTAGTGGCCTGTTTGAAAAAATGGGTCCAAGAAATGGGGTCTCTTAATGCACCTAGAGAGCCCATTTCTTGGACCCATTTTTTCAAACAGGCTAAGTTAGGTTTCCAATTTCACTGAATTGGCAAGCCAGTGGGCCCACTAGCTTTCCAACTCAGTGAAATTGGCAATGTAGTGGCCTGTTTGAAAAAATGGGTCCAAGAAATTGGGTCTCTCAATGATTGTATGTAGTGGGTTGTTTGAAAAAATGGGTCCAAGAAATGGTGTCTCCCGATGATTGTAATCACCTAGAGACCCCATTTCTTGGACCCATTTTTTCAAACAGGCCAAGTTAGGTTTCCAATTTCATCGAACTGGCAAGCTAGTGGGCCCTCTACCCTCTACCCTTTATCTCTCTCTATCAAGTCTCTACCTCCAACCCCCTCTCCCTCTCTCAAGTCTCTCTCTCTCACACTCACTCCCTCTATCTCTCTCCCCTCTACCCTTAACCCTAAACCCTTAACCCTTAAACCCTAAACTTAAAACCCTTAAACCCTCTACCCTCTACTCTTAATCCTCTACCCTCTATCACTCTCAAGTCTCCCCATCCTACTCCCTCTCCCTCTCTCAAGTCTCTCTCTCTCACTCATTCACTCCTTCTATCTCTCTCCCCTCTACCCTTAACCATTAAACCCTTAAACCCTCTACCCTTTATCTCTCTCCCACTCCCTCCCTCTCGAGCTCTATCTCCCAAGTCTCTCCCTCCTACCCCCTCTCCTTCTCTCAAGTCTCTCTCTCTCACTCAGTCACTCCTTCTATCTCTCTCCCATCTACCCTTAACCCTCTACCCTCTACCCTTAACCTTTAAACCCTCTACCCTAGCTTGCCAATTTAGTGAAATTGGGAATGTAGTGGCCTATTTTAAAAAATAGGTCCATGAAATGGGGTCTCCCGGTGATTAGACCCTATTTCTTGGACCCACTTTTTCAAATAGGCCAAGTTAGGTTGCCAATTTCACTGAATTGGCAAGCTAATGGGCCCACTAGCTTGCCAATTCAGTGAAATTGGCAATATAGTGGCCTATTTGAAAAAATGGGTCTAAGAAATGGGGTCAATGTAGTGGCCTGTTTGAGAAAATGGGTCTAAGAAATGGGCTTTCCCAGTGATTAGACACCATTTCTTGGACCCATTTTTTTCAAACAGGTCAAGTTAGGTTGCCAATTTCATCGAATTGGCAAGGTAGTGGGCCCACTAGCTTGCCAATTCGGTGAAATTGGAAAATCACCAAGAGACCCCATTTCTTGGACCCATAGGTTGCTAATTTCACCAAATTGGCAAGGTAGTGAGCCCACTAGCTTTCCAATTTAGTGAAATTGGCAATGTAGTGCCTAGTTTCAAAAAATGGGTCCAAGAAATGGGGTCTCCCAGTGATGTAAATCACCAGGAGACCCCATTTTTTCAAATTGGCCAAGTTAGGTTGTCAATTTCACCAAATTTCCAAGCTAGTGGGCCCTCTACCCTCTCCTCTTAACCCTCTACCCTCTATCTCTCTCCCACTCACTCCCTCTCTCTCTGTCTCTCTCTCTCAAGTCTCTCCCTCCCACCCCCTCTACCTCTCTCAAGTCTCTCTCTCTCTCTCTCACTCACTCCCTTTATCTCTCTCCCCTCTACCCTTAACCATAAACCCTAAACCCTTAACCCCTAAACCATAAACCCTTAAACCTGAAACCCTTAAACCCTCTACTATCAACTCTTAACCCTCTACCTTCTATCTCTCTCCCACTCACTCCCCCTCTATCTCTATCTCTGTCTCTCTGTCTCTCTCTCAAGTCTCTCCCTCCCACCCCCTCTCCCTCTCTCTGGTCTCTCTCTCTCACACTCACTCCATCTATCTCTCTCTCTCACTCACACACTCCCTCTATCTCTCTCCCTCTCTCCTAGGTCTCTCCCTGCCACCCCCTCTCCCTCTCTCAAGTCTCTCCCTCCCACCCTAACTAGATAGCTCTCTCTCCCTCCCACCCTAACTAGATAGCTCTCTCTCTCTCTCTCTCTCTCTCTCTCTCTCTCTCTCTCTCTCTCTCTCTCTCTCTCTCTCTCTCTCTCTCTCTCTCTCTCTCTCTCTCTCTCTCTCTCTCTCTCTCTCTCTCTCTCTCTTAGGTCTATCCCTCCCACCCCTTCCCCCTCTCTCAAGTCCCTCACTCCCATCCTAACTAGATAATTCTCTCTCTTTGGTCTATCCTTCACACCCCCCACTCTCAAGTCTCTCACTCCCATACTAACTAGAGAATTCTCTCTCTCTCCCTCTCTCTCTCTCTCTCCCCCCTAAACCCTAATCCCTATACCCTATAAACTTAACCTTAAAACTTCAACCCTATACCTAATATCCTAAATGCTATATACCTAACCGTATACCCTCAACCCTAAACACTATCACTCAAACCTCAAACATATACCTTAAACCCTAAATCCTACACCTTCAACCCTCATCCCTATACCCTATACCATTAACCTTATACCCTAAACCTTGAACATTATCCCTTAACCCTCTACTTAAACCCTAAACCCTACACTCTTAACCCTTAACCCTATACCTTATACCCTAAATGCTACACCCTAAATCCTATACCCAATATCCTAAACCCTAATCCTTATACCCTATACACTTTAACCTTATACCCTCAACCCTACATTCAACCTTCTAACCTAAACCATCAACCCTAAACCTAATACCCTATACCAAATATCCTAAACCCTAATCCCTATACACTATACAGTTAACCCTATACCCTCAACCCTAAACCCTCATTCCCCATCCCTATAACCTATACTCTCAACCTTAAACATTGTCCCTGAACCCTATACTCAAACCCTAAACCCTAATCCCTAAACCTATTACCCTCAACCCTATAACCAATATCCTAAACCCTAATCTCTATACCTTATGCACTTAACCTTATTTCCTTGAAACCCTGAACACTATCCCTCAACCCTCAATATTATACCTTAAACCCTAAACCCTACACCCTCAACCCTCATCCTTATACCCTAAACCTAAAGCTTATACCCTAAACCCTAAACATTATCCCTCAACCCTTAACCCTATAATTAAGCCCAAAACCCTACATTAAACTTGTACCCTAAAACTTGAACCCTAACCCTAAACCCAATGCCCTCAACCCTATACCCAATATCCTAAACCCTAATCCCTATACCCTATATACGTAACCCTATACCCTCAACCCTAAACACTATACCTCAGCCCTCAACCCTATACCTTAAACCATAAACACTACACCTTCAACCCTCATCCCTATACCCTCAACCTTATATCCTAAACCCTAAACACCATCCCTCAACCCTATACTTATTCCCTAAACCCTACATTCACCCTTGTACGCTAAAGCCTAAAGCCTAAACCCTCTCTCTCACCCAAGACTAAATAAAATGGTGGGGTGAGAGGACTAATCTATTCACCTTAGAGTGTTATATCTCCCACCCCCTAAAACTTATTTCCTCCCACCCAAGGCTAAATAGAATGGTGGGGTAAACCCAATACCCTCGATCCTATACCCAATATTCTAAATCCTAATCCCTATACCCTATACACTTAGCCCTACACCCTCAACCTTGAACACTATCCCTCAACCCTCAACCCTATACCTTAAAACCTAAACCCTACACCCTTAACCTGCATCCCTATACCCTATACCCTCAACCTTATACCCTAAACCCTAAAAATTATCCCTCAACCCTATACTTAAACAAAAATCCCTACACTCTCAATCCTTAACCTTATACCGTATACCCTACACCCTACACCCTAAAGCCTATACATAATATCCTAAACCCTAATCCATATATCCTATACACTTAACCTTATACCCTCAACCTTGAACATTATACCTCAACCCTCAACCCTCAAACTTATACATAAATCATAAACCCTAAACCCTCAACCCTAAACCTAATATCCTCAACCCAATACCCTCAACCATATACCTAATATCCTAAACCCCAATCCATATACCCTATACACTTAACCTTATACCTTCAACCCTAAACACTACCCCTCAACCCTAAACCCTAAACCCTAAACCCTCATCCCTCATCCCTATACCTTCAAATTTATACCTAATATCCTAAACCCTAATCCATATACCCTATACACTTAACCCTATAGCCTCAACCCTATACCTTAAAAACTAAACCTCACCCCCTCAACTCTCATAGTGGGAGACAGAAAGAGGGGGAGGGAGGGATTGGGGAGTGAGAGAGAGGGAGAGGTTGGGAGGGAAAGGGGAGATAAAGATAAGTAGAGAGGGAAGGATAGGTAGAGAGAAATGAGAGATAAAGAGTAGATAAGGAAGGATAGATGGAGAGAGAGAGAGAGTGGTAGGGAGTGATGGAGGGATATGCGGGTAGAGAGGGATAGGTGATATAGAGAGAAGTAGAGAGAGATAGAGATAGAGCGAAGGAGGGAGGGTGGGTGAGAGAGGGGAGGAAGGGAGAGGTAAAGAGGGATAGCTAAGATGAAGATAAGTAGAGATGGAATGGTGATATATATAGGAGAGACTTATAGAGAGGGAAAGAGAGAATGGTGAGATAGAGAGGAGAGAGAGAGAGAGAGAGAGAGAGAAAGAGGGTGAGGGAGGAGGGAGAGAGAGTGAGAGAGAGGTAAAGGGAGGGAGAGGAGAGATAGAGATTAGATAGGGGAAAAGGTAGGGAGGGAGACATCCAGTGAGAGAGAGAGATGGAGATAGATAGGGAGAGGGCGAGGGGAGATAAAGATAATTAGAGAGGGAAGGAGAGGTAGAGAGAGAAGTGAGATAGAGAGTGGTAAGGAGTGATAGAGGAGAGGTAGGTAGAGATGGATTAGGGATATAGAGAGTAGAGAGGGAAGGAGAGGGAGAGGTATGGATGGAGAGAGTGGGAGGTGAGATAGAGATTAATAGAGAGAGAGAGTGTGGTAGGTTGTGATGGATGGAGAGGTAGGTAGAGAGGGAGAGGGGAGATATAGATAAGTAGAGAGAGAGGGAGAGAGGGAGGGAGATGTAGTGAGGGAGAGAGGTGAGATAGAGACAAATAGAGATTATCACCTTTCCCACTTTGTTAAACATTCTTACTTCACCACTCCATGATTCCCACATTTTAAATATCTCTTATACATAATAATATCATTGTTCTTGTTTCTTATGATTCATTATGTTGGTGTTCCAAATCAACAGATCAAATGAATCCTAAAGACTAGCCAATTTCTTATGTTCAAATTCAAACATAGATTTGGGCAACTTAAAGGAAATGGGATTAGAACACATTTCCCCTACACTTCAGGCTCTGTAGGACCTAGGGGGGTGACCCTTTAGCAAAACCTAAAGGTTTAGACACACAATTAGTAGGATATTACTTAACAAATAATTCTCCCACCAAATTATGCTAAGAAACATAAAATACCACTCAACATTGGCTAAGATATTAAGTGAATTTCATTAACCAGCATGGAGAACATGTCAAACACATAACTCAAAAAAAAAATTAAAATGGTTTTTGATTTAATAATTTTGGACCAAACTGAAAATAGCATAAGCATAAAGATTGACCAGTGCCAAAAAGAGGGCTACAGAGTCATATAACCAACACTTCATCCTACAGTGTTAAACATGTTTTTAAGATATTTTGCAATTGTTATCATATTATGACAACAAGACCACTAAAGCTTTATCTGGTAACTATACTTACAAATCCACCTAGAAACATAACACTCTTGTTACACCTATTGAAGAAATTACACTATCCTCTAAACAATGGGCAATAACAAATGCAACTAACATTCATTAAAGCAATTACATTATTCATTGAATAGAAAGCAACAAAAATGACAACTCAAATGCAGAAATTGTGCATGAAAATACCCAGATAATCTTTGATTATTGAATTCAAAAGAGCATTACATTCTAGCCATGGAGACAATTATCAAATAAAATGTAAACATGAAGCTTAATTCAGAACACAAACACCTCAAATTAATAATTGACAGTAATAATTCACCCTATATTTACAAATTTACCCAGAGCTTCTGCCTGCCTTGCAGAGCTTTCAGAAAAATGGAACCCATTACAAATGATAGAAGAAGAGAGTAAAAAGAAAACAAAAGTATCCCTAAAGTTAATTTGTTGAAGACAAATGGTAGCTTCTTTCTCGTTGATCAACAACAAGAAACCATCTGAAAAGCCTCTCTCTTCTCTCTTCCCTCTACCTGGTAAGAAAATTTTCCTTTGCTCAGAAAAGAAAAAATCACCTGTCTATCAAAACCAGAGCCATTTTACCCCTGTAGTGTGAAATATCTTTGCCTATGAAAACATTCATTTCTGCCCCTTGTTATGTTGCACTTTATTTTTATTCACTTCCAGCAAAAGAAGGCTTTGTGTCTATAAATTGAACAATAGATTTACCTTACCATAGTGAATATTTAATACACTTTATATGGGAGAATAAAATTATCACATGTGTGCTTAATGTTTTAAATCTTCCATTTAAAACATTCACCCATTTTCAAATCCATTTTCAGACTAAAGGCTTTTAGAACTATAGTCATGCAAAAAAACTATTACCGTGCCCTCCACTTTTATCTCACATTTAAAATGCATTGCTTTTAAATAATAAAAGCCTTTGAATATTTAATATGGGTCTATTTTAAATGTTTTCCTCTCGTAGAATACTTTACCCATATTCACACTTTATCACATATTAATTTATGTCCTTTGCTTTTTTTTAAAGAAAACAAAGGATTCTAGGATTTTAAATTTTGATGAACCTACCATCACGTGACCTTCTCACACACCCCGCGGCATTAACAAGCATGCACTTTGAATTTGCGAGATGGCGGGGAACAACCGAGATATGGCTGCATTCTAGCTTGTTTGATGACTATTGATTTCATTGTTTTCCCTAATCCTCATTGAATCCTCATTTGTTCTCCACCTTATGAAAATGGTGGCTTCTTCATGCCTTCAAGTTGTATCAAATGAAAAAAAATTGTTTCTCCAAACAATAGAGAGACAGGACGGTGGTGCCTCGCCTCATCGTTCAAGCCCTCTTCATTCTCCATGCATTGATGGATGTCCACAATAATCCCAGCCGATTCACCTCATACTGATTCAATAGTTCTCCCTCATAGAGGGCACAATAGCGACCTCATTTATAGCAAGAACATTTTCAACTATAGGCATGTACCTTTCTTGGTCGCCTTCAAGACTGATATCCATGCTTCGATGGATGCCCACCATGGTTCGAGCCTCTTTAAACTATTTAGCTACATGGTTTTGAATATTATACTTTAAGTTGATAAAAACTTTTCACAAACCATGCTGGCTCATTTGGTGAAGCCTTACTCTTACCGCACAATTTTTGAGATCCCTCCTCTTAGGGGAGCCAACACTCTGATCCACAAGGTATGTTCATTGCATTTGATTGAGAGCTTCTAAAGTTATTTTAACGGATCTATTATGTGCATTTGTTGTAGTTTAAATCCCTCCTCTGCACTATGATGGATGTGTGTACCCTACTCAAGCGTTCACAATCTTCTCATAGTATTTACTTAGAAGTTTCTAAAATCTTTTCAAGCGTCCATTTTGGACATATGTTGCGATGTGTTCAATGCAATCACATTTATTTGGGATCTGTTTATGCGTTGAGTTCATAATATGCCCCTCTTGTGGGATGGTTGTGCAACATATAGATCATTCGATGTGTTTTCATTTACCTTAAGTGCCTCCCTCATTACACCTCCCTAGCTCGTCCTTTATAAATGATATTTTTGATTAAAACCCTTTGACTGCTCTCTTCAAACATTACCCAGACCACATGTGTAACACTACCACAATATCAAGAAACAAAAGGATGAACTCTAGGAATAGAACTCATGAAGGAACTTTAGTAGGCATTCAGATAGCAAGAATGAATAGTGTTCTGACTTTATCCCAGAGAACTCAAATGAAACACCATCTTCTATTCAAGGCTTTGCCACTGTCTAATTATGTTTGCAAATAACAGAAGAGTGTCAAAACCCTTCAGCTTCGGTTTTGAAAACCCTGTCAAAACTCATCACAGGAAGCTCAAAATTGACATGCACATTCACATATGTCACATGAGTTGGCTTGCAAATGGGTTTGGCTTGAAAATCAACAGGCACCAAATTGTGACTCTCCAAAGTAGGCCACTTGGGAAAATTCTCAGGTGCACTTATGAATGTGCAAAGGCAAAAATTTTGAAATGGGCACTTCAAATTTGCAAAATTTTAAAGTCCCAACACATTGACTATAAGCATATTTCCTACATAGGATTTATTTAAAGACATGAATACATCATGCCTTCTTAAGATACTATTTTTGGATGCCATATAGATTATGTTTCTTCATGTTTTATATCTTAATATCAACCTAATTATGTTCACATGGATTTTGATAGTGATGAGTACATCCCTAGTGATTATTTACCTTCTAATATATCTTGTAGGATAAGAATCAATGATATAATCATATTTCCTACTCACGAAAAATATTATATTTCTTGACGATCCTTCTTTCCCATGTCATAATGATCTTATCCCAAAAATTTATATATTTTAAATGACACATCCTTTCTCATTTACGATGACATGATACATTATGTACCCTCCTCTAAGATTAGATCCATATATACTTGTTAGTTTTGGATTACCTTTAATGGTTACTACCCGAGCATTGCACATTGTATTGATTATCTTTTTTTTCTCTTCGTATATGTCATGATGATCCTTAGTGAATAATAATTTATCAATGCTAAGGAATTTAATATTGTCTTATGCCTCAAGATGATGTAAAGGTGGTTGTAAATTATACATGCACATTGGGCTCATTCTTATATGCAATGAGATCACATTTTAATGGGTTTTTTTCCTTCAAAGAGATAATGAATTTTTATAGTTCCTATATAAGTTAGAGATTAAGATTCACTTGGGGAGTTCTACAATGATTAATTAAGTTGAGAAATAAGGTAATAATTCATATCAAGGATTGAATAAGGGTATCTTTGAATTGAGATGAAAGATCAAAATTTGAATGACACATCAAGGTGTACATAAGATTATCTAAATATAATAAAGGAAAATTGAAAGGGTAGCATTAATAGGATAGGGGATTGGAGGTAACACTCATGTTGTAGAAGAGGTTCAAATTGAATATGTGAGTTGAGTAATAGGTATTGTGAAGTGATAGGTGGTGATGATATTTTTTGTAGCCACGTAATTTCATTTTGATCATAAGGCCATGTGGATATGATTATAAAGCCTTGAACCTTGATACAATCATTGTCAATGAATCAAGTATCATTTTTTGAAAGTTATTTACTTGTATGTTTTTCATAATTTGGTGTGTAAGTAGATGTGTATATTACACAATTTGGATAGATAGTATTTCATTAGGTCATGCCCTTTAAATTACATCAATCATAGTTCTTCAAAAGTCGAATACTGTTGAAATAATATTCCACTCAGCTCCCTTCGGGTTCCCCTTTTTTTTCGCATGTTCATGATGTGCATCCCTTGCTTCGCAACTTTGGCAAGCGGCTCCCCTTTTGGCTCTTGCGATGCTGCGCTGAGCGCCCACGTGTCACGCCTGCGGGGTTCTTCATTTTCTGTTGCTTTATGTTTACCACGGAATGCGAAGCAGGGCCCACATCTCTATACGTGGCGGTGTAGCGCAATCTTTCCCTAGCAGGAGTAGAGTATGCTGCGGCGGGCTGCGAAGGACTTCTATTGGCCTTCTTTATTTCCTGGCGTGGCCCACCCTCGCTCACGTGTCAGCGGTTCGCGGCTTTTAAAACAACTGCAGGGACGAGAGCACCACGGGCTGCGAAACGCGGCCACGCGTCTTTCGCCCCCTTTTTATGCGGCCTTTCCCCTTTTTCAAAGTAGCCTCCGTCCCCTGAACACGTGTCACTTCTCCACAAGCTCCCGGTCACTGGAGAAGGATTTTTCATTCGGGCCGCGGTTTTCTGCCACGTGCCTTACATCGATTATCAAAGCAAGCTGTGAGATGGCCGAGCGGGACGGTGTCATTGACTGCTGCTTGCCATGGTTCTCTAAGGCGGTGGACGACACTCGTCGCTTCGAAGCCTGGTTGGGACCACTGCCATCATTCCAAAAGGGCACGCCTGTAACTAACCAACTGGATGTTGTGCCCTGGTTGGCTGCTCTCATAACGGCATTGGGAATATTCTTATCCGGGCATCATTACGAGGGATTGTGGAATCATTCTATTACAACTCTCCAGGCGGTGGGATTTTGCTCTCCGGCTATATATACTCCCTCTGTTGAGGGAAAATGGTCCAAGATTTGACAGGAAGAATACTGGTTTTAGCAAGAGACGCCAGGCCTCTTTTGCATGTTTATTTGCAAGATACTTTCAGACTGTGCCTATTGTTCGGCCTTTCTGCTTTTTATGTCTTAATTAAACTGTGAACTGTGCTTTTTATTGTCTTAAGCATTTCATTTGAGGAGACTTCTATATATTGAACACAAACTTGCTGGTCTAAATCATGTCTTAATGACTCTTCTTAGCAGTAAGATGTATGTATGCGATACTGTTTTATGTCAATTGAATGAACTGTTTATGCTATTGCTTTAAGCTTCCGGTGTTTTGGAACATATCAGTAACATTCAGGCCCTTGAGTCTATGATTTATCGTGCCTATCAAAAAGCTTTGGCGCATCGCCTTAGATTAACATTTGTTTCATTATATCTGCTTCCTTTTCCCTTTCCAAAAACTATTATATAGAAGAAGCCGGCTTCTTTAAAATCCGGAGGTCACTCAGTTTGGCGCAAAGGGGTCCCCCTTGAACTGAGTTTCCCATAAAGGCACTGTTATCCCGTCAATTTTTGGCGTCAACAGTTTGTCCTTTTTTCTGGCACGCCCGGTGGGACCCAAACTAATGAAATCGTCTTCTAAAAGGGTGTATGAGCCATCGGCCTGTAACTAGATCCCAAACTGCAAGTAACCCAGGTTTACTAGTGCCTCCATCCAGGACAGTCCAGGCCGCAAATCAGTTAGTAACCGTTCCATTCCCACCACCCTTTCCTCTCACCATGTTGCCGGCCGCGAACAGAAATTATGTAGCATGGGATGCTGGGAGTCCCCTTGTAGCTCCGGTAGCACCTGCTGTTTGGGGTGCCATACCGGTTTCGTGAAAGCTCTTCCCAAATTGGCGGAGATAACACAAAAACACCAGCAGAGCATTTGCAGGATGTAGCGGATGTATGCCTAGTACATGGTATCACGGCGCAGAATGTAGCCCTGAGGCTCCTTGCTGCGTCCTTCAAAGGCAAGGCCCTGGAGTGGTACCGAACACTGACTCCTAATACCATTCGCACTTGGGATGACCTCGGAGATCCATTCTATGAAAGATTTTCAAATGACGGAGATCGTTCTTCGCTATATTATCAGTTATCCGTCATCAAACGAGCACCCCAGGAGGCTCTGACGGACTTCAATGCCCGATTTCACTCGAGTTGGCGGAGGATTCCCGTGACCATCCGCCCTACCCCAGATTTGGCGTTCATGTTCTATCTGAAGTCCATCAATCCCGACATTTCTATGATGATCAAGTCTCTGGGAGGAGCTACTCTACCAGATGCATATGCCACTGCTATCAAAGCAGAAAATCACTTGATAGACTGCGGAAAATTGCCTCCTCGACCTGTTATGCCGATATTTCCTGAGATATCAAACGTGGCACAAGAGGTGGCGTCGACCAGTGCACCAGCGACTCCCCAGCCAGCGTACTCATATACAACCGCTCCTGAAAACTTGGCCTCTACATCAAGTTCTCCGAAGAATGAAATGGGCGACCTCAAGGAGATGCTACGGACTATGGCGAATGATATAACAACACTCAAGCGGAATCAAGCAATGCCTCCGCGGCCTGCGTATCAGAACTACCAAGGTGGGCGGCCTACCTATCAGCAGAATCAATATCAGAATGCGCATCGCACTAACTCACCAACGGCGGCTGCCAACCAAATAGTTCCGGTGCCTACGCCACTGGCAGGAGCGTCGCCAAGCTCTAGCAGAGAATTAACCGCGGGACAAAATAATCTTATTGATGACATCAATCCATGGTGCTTCCCTTGCAACGATGCGCATATGCCCCGAAATTGTCCGCGTGGCAACTTACAACAAAGGATAGCAGAGCAACGTAGTCAAGGGATTGCGACAGAGAGCGAAGAATACGGATATGCCCCGGCAATGGAGAACGCGGTCCTTACCGCGCAAATACAAGGAATGTCCCTGGAGCAAGAGTCCGACATTGTTCCTGATCATGCGCTCTTCTCATGGATGGAAGACGAGGAAACGGTGTTTGCGAATGACACGTCCACTGCCGAAACGCCGCGGGTAAAGTCTGACTATAATACACGCTCCAAGAGAAGATTCACCGGTGAGGCCGTGGTTTCACTTTCGGACAATCCGCAGTGCAAGGACGTTTCGGATCAAATTCCTGGTGGCCCGACCGAATCCTTGTCTCCTCAACGGCGGAAGGAAATTATTATGACAAAAGCCAAGGAGCAGAAATCTCCGAGCTCCTCATCTCTTAATGTGGTGGAGCAGTTGAAGAAATCACCTGCTAATATGTCTTTATGGGACATTCTAGCTATCCCGGAGCAGAAGACCATACTCCAAAAAGCGCTTCAGCAACAGATGGACCCAACACTAACCGAGCCTTTGGCCAGTACCGAGGCGGTTTATCAAATGCCACCAACTAAGGTTGTTGCAAATAAAGCGATGGAATCCCCTGCGGAAGGCGGAGGTAGGCCAAAACCTCAACCCTTCTTCTTAACCCTCATTATAGGGGAGAAACTATTACACAACGCTATGATTGATTCTGGCGCTAGTACCACGGTTATGCCAAAACTAATAGCCGAAGCCTTGGGACTCAGCTACGAGCCTATGAAGAAAGGGGTGATGCAGCTAGATGGAAATAAGGTTGATACTGTGGGTGTCATCAAAGCACTTCCGTTGACTCTATTTGCCTGCCCGAGTATCACGGTCCCGCAAGATACAGTGATCATAGATGTTCCGCCAATGTTTGGTCTTTGCCTTTCTCGAGAGTTTACTTCAAAGGTGGGCGGCTATTTGTCTTTAGATTGGTCACATCTAATACTTAGGACCAAACATGGCGCAAAGATGAAGATAGAATCGGAGGCTCTGCATTCCGAACATGTGGCGAACGAGGCCCTGATTAACTTTGAAGCGGCACATACCTCCATCACCAAGCAAGACATGTACAATGTTGAACTGCTGGAGGAGGAGAATGTCAATGGAGACCGAAGTGATAGCGAAGACGCTCTGTTGAGTGAACATATAAATAATGATCCCTTCGGAAATTATCATGCTACCGGTTTAGGCACATATGTGATCTATGACGAAGACCAAATTCTTCCGAAGGTCGTCAAAGAGCCCAACGATGACCAAGTAAGTGAGCTGTGGACATTATATTTTGACGGTGCAAGGAGCAAAGTTGGAGCTGGAGCAGGGATATGTCTAATATCCCCACAGAATGAAAAGTTGCTGAGGGCCTTCCGATTCCAGTTTGCTTGTTCAAATAATGAGGCTGAATATGAGGGTCTAGTCCAAGGTCTAAGCCTAGCGGAACGAATGGGTATCAAACAATTGATTGTATTCGGAGATTCAGAACTGGTAGTTAATCAGGTCCGAGGAGTCTCAGCAGCAAAGAATATCCGCATGAGATCCTATCGGCATCGAATCTGGGACCTTATAGAAAGTTTTGAAGCTTTCAACATCCTGACCATTCCCCGAGCTCAGAATGGCGATGCAGACCGCATGGCAGTAATCGGAGCTCAGTTTGATCCTGTCTCCGACTTGTTTCGGAACAAACATTCAGTACGAGTGCTGGTTAGACCAGCAATACCCGATAATGACCAAAGTTGGCAAGTCTTTGAGAGCGATGAACACATCGCCTCGTTTATTCAAAACTCAGGGGAATTTGCCGATCAACTCCAACCAAAGATCGCTGAGGCCTACGAGGGACAAATTATGCAGCTGAAATCAAATAAGCTTCCGAAAGGATTGGTTACTCTCGAAAATTTTTTCGATTGTAGTGACGCCCGAAATGATAAGCGGAAGTTCGTGGCGGAAAAAGGTGATTATGAGAATCTTCGGGTCTCCGATGACAGGAACCTTCGGGTCGGAAAAGATGTCTCACAGCAAGATAGAGAAAGGCTTATGAATTTCTGTGAGAAATATGGAGTAGTAGCCTGGTCCTACGATGATCTGGAAGGTTATGATCCTGGTATCATTCAACATACTATTGAGCTAACAGAAGGTGCGAAGCCAATCCGACAGAAACAGCGGCCGGTCAACCCTAAAGTTGAAGCCTTGATGGCACAAGAGCTAACCAAGCTCATTGAGTCGCGTATTGTTTTCCCAATTAAACATAGTACTTGGGTATCAAATCTGGTACCAGTCCGAAAGAAGAATGGTGATATACGCTTATGCGTAGATTTTCGAGACCTAAATAAAGCATCTCTGAAGGACCACTATCCCTTGCCTTCTATGGAGTCGATCCTCCAAACCGTTGCGGGATCGGAAATGTTCTCTCTACTGGATGGCTTCTCTGGCTATAACCAGATTCGAGTAAGAGAGGAAGATCAGCACAAGACTACGTTCACCACCAAGTGGGGGACGTTTGCATATGCTAAAATGCCTTTTGGTTTATCTAATGCAGGGGCAACCTTCCAGAGAGCTATGGACGTCACATTTAGCGAGCTGATCAATAAGATTATCCTAATCTATTTGGATGATCTTACTGTGTTCTCCAAATCTAAAAATGATCATTTCGATCATCTGGAGTTGGTGTTTCAAAAGTGCCAAGAGTTCGGGATTTCTTTAAACCCGAGGAAATGTGTGTTCGGAGTACCTCAGGGTAAGTTGTTAGGACATGTTGTGTCGAAGGAAGGTATTTTAATTGACCCGGAACGAGTAAAGGCTATAAAGGAGCTTCCTCTCCCGGTGAATAAGAAAGGTGTCCAGTCTTTTCTGGGCAAAGTAAATTTCGTCAGTAAATTTATTTCCGATTTTGCGGGAATGATTAGGCCGATCACCCTAATGTTGAAAAAGGATCAAATTTTCAAATGGACAACGGAGGCGAGGGAGGCATTTGAGAAGGTCAAGGAAGCTATCTCATCAGCCCCAGTGTTGATCAATCCAGATCAACATAAAGATTTTATAATGTATGCTTTCAGTAGCAAGTCAAGTATCGCTACTGTTCTGACTCAAAAGGATAGAGAAGGAAAGGGGGAGCATCCAGTTGCTTTCTATTCCCGAACCTTAAAGGAATATGAAGTGAATTATAACTTCGTTGAAAGACAGGCTTTTGCAATAGTGAAGGGGCTTAAAAAGTTCCGCCATCTAATTTCCTGTAGCAAAGTCTGGTATATGTCGCACATTCTAGTGTGCGGGAATACATCATGGAGGGAGAAATCACAGAAAAAAGGGCTAATTGGATCACTAAGATCCTGGAATATGACATTGAGGTCAGGCCCACAGGACTATTAAAGGCAGAGGTCTGTGTGAGTATATGACACAGGAAGTGGAGATGCCTGCTAAAGAGGAACAGTCAGAACTTGTCCTGATAAACGGATCGGGATCGGAGGACGATTGGCTGAAAGATAGAATGAACTTCATGCGAACCGGAAGGTACCCGCCAGGCCTCTCATCCCAGAAAAGAAGGTATTACCGGCTCCAGAATTGCGGATACACGCTGATAGAAGGAGTCCTTTTCAAGAGAAATTTTAATGGTGTGCTCCTACGGTGTGTTACTTCAGGGGAGGCGCAGAAGATCCTCGACGCATTTCACAATAGCGACGAAGGTGGACATTTCTCCGCTAAAACCACAGCCATCAAGGTCCTGCGGGCTGGATATTACTGGCCCACACTTTTCAATGATTCCTACTCGCTGGTAAAGGCTTGCAAAAAATGTCAGTTATTCTCCGACCGAAGGAAGAATTCAGCGATGCCCCTGAAACCTATCGTGGTGGATGAACCATTTGCTCAATGGGGTTTGGACTTTATCGGAATGATCAACCCGGTTTCCAGTTCGGGACATAAATGGATTTTAACAGCTACAGACTACTTCACAAGGTGGGCTGAAGCTGTTCCCCTTAAAGAGGCAACGGAGGTAGAGATTGTGGATTTCCTCGAGGCTCTGGTGACGAGGTTCGGCCCTCCGAAGACGATCATTTCGGACAATGCTAGAGCATTTGTAGGCACAAAGGTATGTCACTTTGCATTGAAAAATGGCATATTCCTGAAAACATCTTCAAACTACTATCCACAGGGAAATGGCCTAGCTGAGTCAACAAACAAAAGTTTAGTCCGACTTCTCAAAAAAGTGGGCTCAGAACACCAAAGGGAATGGCACAAAAATCTCCGAAAAGCACTCTGGGCCAACCGCATAACACCTAAACAAGTCCTCAAGACTTCGCCCTATGAGCTAGTATATGGGAAAGAAGCGCTGCTACCGATCTCTATGGAAATTCCGGCGATACAGTTGTTGAAATCTCTTGAGATAGAACAAAATGGCGCCATGGAAGTTCGGCTTGCCGAACTATTAGAAGTACAAGAAAAAAGGGAGAATTCCCTAAAGGCCATGACTGGCCGTCAACAGGTGGTCAAACGGTGGTTTGACAAAAGGGCTTCCGACCAAGGCCTAAAAAATGGAGATTTGGTGCTAAAATACGACAGCAGGGCTGCGAAGCCAGGTCAGCATGGTAAGTTTGATAGCCTATGGGAAGGACCCTTCAAAATCATTCGGTGCATGCAACACAATGCCTTCGAGCTGGAAAATATGGAACAGGAGCCCCTAGGAATCCCGGTTAATGGGATTCACCTTAAATTGTTCCATTAAGCGTCAGGCCCTACCTTGTACAGTTGTAAATAACGCTTTTTCTTTTTCCCTTCCTGTTTTTGGCCTATCGTTTTGCTAAACCAATTGACTTGTTATGTATTCGCTTATCATCGTTGGTAGGTGAAGCACCGGTGTTCTTAAAACACAAAGGTATGCTCATAAATAGAGATAAAACATACAAAATTGGCAAACCCAGAAAAATTGCACGCAGAAGCAAGCAGGAGTATAAGATTTCACAACAAAAGGAGGCGTATATTTTTATATACATGTTTCTGAGTTACAAAATGGCATAAAGGCCAATTTTCAAAATATACAAAGTATAAGAGCATATATATATACGTTGGCCTTTTATCAGGTTGATACGGAGCAAGGGGGTAACATCAACAAACACCAGGGCAAGAGGACCATTTATCCGCAGGAGTGGCTAGCAGCAACCGACGCATTCAAGACAGCGTCTGCTTCTTCCTCAGCAACAGGTTCCTCGGCGGCACTGGCAGCATCATGAAGCGCGGCTGTCGTCGGTGGTGGGTACACCAGGTCCCTGAAGTCAGTATACCACTCTACGTCGTAGAATGGTATCACGTTGTAGCTTCTGAACAGGAAGTGAAGAGCCTGGGTAACCCTTTGCTGATGCTGACCACGGGTCTGCAGGCGGAATCCGCTAAGGAATGGTAGCCAAGCCACGACAGCTTCTTCTTCAATATAGCGACGTAAGTCGCTGGCTGATGGCAGGCCAATTCCATATGCAGCGTGCGTGACAACCTCTCCAAGCCCGTTCAGGTACTTCTTCGGGAAGATTTCTTTGACTAGCTTCAATACAAGAGGCCGAGGGACACAAATGTCTAGCATAGACTCCACAAAGTGTGAGCACACATCGGTGTTCACCCGATGCTTATCTTCATACTCCACACAGTCTTTGCCGAGAACCCACTTAATGGCTACTAAAACCAGCGAGTGCTTGTTCTTCGTCATTCTCTTAAGCCTCCTGGTGGAGATTTCACCTACAAATGCTGTTTGTGATTTGAAGGAGGTCAGGCGAATGGGAGTATCCATCTCTCCTAGGACTTTTCCTAAAATCTGCTAAGTATGCCGAAAGCTGCTTATTACCTAACCTATGAAAAGACTCGCTTAGCAGTATTCTACTTGCCTATCACTTCTCGACGCAAAGTGTATATGTTTGCTATCTACTGGCCTATTTATAGAAAGTTGACAAGACATACGCCAGTCCGCCGTAAGCAATGTGATGTATATTGGCTACAATCTCGAGGGCCGAGTCTGCATTTGTTCACGTTTTGGGCTGGCACACACATGGTAGCACGGCTCAAGGCATGCTTAATTAAATCAAGTTAATTAATTGAGCTTTAAAAGGGTGGCACTTGCTGATGAAGGGACGTATGGCCGTATGCTATGGTGTCAAATCTCAAGCACATCCCAGAGCCCGAGGCGATATTCGTATCTCTTTCAGGCGGTGATCGTTGCTTGGCGTAATCATTCCGGCCTGGGATATTAATTACCGGTACATGCTAACACAACGCGAGGAGGCCAGTTGCAAGCTCAATTTCCAAGAAAAATCAGGGCGTATCACACGATATCCTAAAAGCAATGATGAAATCCGGCCACCTCGGAAAAAGCAATCAGCTCATCTTGCACGAGTCATGGAATTAACGGTACATGCCGAATTAAATGCAAGGGCTCGCGCTCGCCTACCACCTTGAGGGAGGTTGCTATTATTGCATGATAATGCTTATTGTTCCTAAGTCTTTTCCCAAAAAGCTAAGGAGTGCGTGAAGTGTTTTCTGTCTGTATTTCCAGTGCAAGCGTATTCAAAGGCCAGCGAACCTTCAAGTTCTGCCGCGAAGAAAGATGAATCGCCGACAAATTACGGCCGGAAGGGAATTAGCAGGAGGCTGTTGGCTATTGGGTGCCAGAGTCCTCGATGTCACGATGATGCCTTGATATGCTCCTACGAGAACACGGTGAGGGCCCATGAAGGCTGAGGCTAAAAGGTAGATAACCCTAAAAAGGTTGGAGAAAAGTGGGCAAATATCTATGATCCAAAGCTTGCTAGGAACCCTAAGTCTCTTAGAGAGGCGGCTTGTGCAAGATTATCAGCACCAGCGGCGGAGAAGGCAACGGCAGGTAGAGTCTGGTATAGCGGTTTGCCACAATACATGGTCCCATTCGTGCACTATTGCCCGGAGGTGGTTGACGCAGCTGTTCAATGCTATAATCCACAAACCCACTGCATTGAGGGTCACAATTTAAGGGTTCATATCAATGAGGAAGCCATCTGGCATATGTTATGCATTCCTGACCCCAGGACAAGAAAGGAGAAAATTGAATATTTCCGCCCAAGCAAGGGGGAAAAGATATGGAAAAGGATGAAAACCGGCTCCGATTTCCTATTAGAGGAGACTAAAAAGAAGGGTATTATGTCCGGTAAGTCACCAAGCATCCCATTGTTGCGCGGTTCATTCCGCGACGACCTTCAGGATCCCATATCCATGCTGGCGTTTGTTTGCGGCCGTGATTCTGATGAAAAGATCGAGGCTTTTCAGCTGGGCCCTGCAATACAGTTTCGCAGGCAACATGAATCTTTCTGGTATGATTTTTCCGAGTTCATGGTCGAGGAAATGATACAGCAAATAGAGAATTATCAGGCGGAGACGAAATTCAGATTTCTTTCCTACCTGGTCCACATGTTCCTGCATCAGAATCCGGATTTCTTCGCCCGATTTTTCCCACTATCAATTTTTGATGAGCAGAATAAAAGAAAGCCGGTATCTACATGGACACCCTACCTTTCCGCAACATATGACTACTATGCCTTCGCGGACTATTTCATAGCCCCGGTCCTGAATGATTTGATCGGAGAGGGTGATATCGTCCGGCTTAACACTGAGCAGACTGGATTTCTGTAAAGCTACATCCCAGCATTGGTTCCGCGACGAAAGGATTTCCACGATCAACCCGAATGAGGGGGCTTTATTGTGAGCCTTTCGTAAACTGCGTCACCCGATAGAATTAACATTTGGAAGTTTCTGCGTGAGGTATCGTCATTGATTTATGTTTATGCTTGACAAAGGGTCAAAAAGAAGGGATTCTTCAGTTGCCCGAAGAGCTTCAAGTCAATAACGCTTGTCAAAAAGCGATCTCATCAACTGCTAGGGGACAAGCTGGCACACTTAGGGCTAGTATTAGTAAATTATAAGTGGGATTACAACCCTTTTAACGATCTACCTGAGCCGCATATGAGAGTTACGCATGTTTCCCGACCATACTGGGAGAAGCGGCGTAATAACCGGACTGATAAAGATGAAGATCTGGTTGAATTGGCACAAATCCCTACGCCGGATACCAGAGGCCCATGGCACAAGTTCTACTTTCCAGTGGCCGTGGCCAGGGACAACATTCCGATAGAGCGCAGCATGCTCAACAAGTTGAAAGTGGACGAGGAATGGAACGATGAAAAAATAAAAGCTTTCTGGAGATACCGCCAAGAAACAGGGCAGATGAGGGCTCCTTATAATAAATTGAAGGACGACCAGGGATTCGAAAGACACTGGGATGAAGGCCATCCCAGCCCGACCTCCAGCGCTAACAAGAGCGAAGCAGAGGGTTCTGATGAACAGGAGGAAGAGAGGGCGATATCTTCGCAGGAAGGTGATGCTCCCGAGCATCCCGCCTATGTCGGCACTAACGTGCGCTTTAATATATCAAGGAGTTCACTTACGCGCACATGGGCCGCTAAACCGGTCAGGCTAGTACCCCAGCAGAAAGATCCGACTGCCGAGGTTAGTGAGAGTCCCCCCGCGAAAAGACAACGCACGGAAAGTGTTATCGGGACAGTTTCACATGAACCAGCCGAAAGGGAAACACCCGCTGCTAGTCAAATGCCAGAGGTTGCGGTCGAGTCCCAAACGATCCAAATGCTACCGCCGACCAGTCAGCAGGTACATTTCGCTCCTTCCTCTCTTGCATCTCATTCTTTCACGTCAGCTCCTGCTCAATTGGCAACTCCTGCCATTCGTCCGAGCCCTCCACCCTCTGTTTCTGGCCTATCTTATTCCGGGGGGTTTGCCCAATATTCGCAAGCCCAACCGTTTATAATCACCCCTCCAGGCATGCTAACGCCTACTGCTGCTGCCCAGACTTTCCTCACCTCGCTATCCGAAGATATTCCTCCCATCGGCCCCC
>VDFB02177551.1:0-29061 GCA_007258455.2 Sequoia sempervirens | reverse complement strand
AACAGGAAACGGATAAGTAACGGGAGAAATATTAATATTTAATTACATTGATTAAATATTAATTAATTAATGTTTATAATATAAAGTTATAATTTTAAATTATAACTTTAAGTGATTTGCCTTGAGGGGTGCGCCATCATTAAAGGGGGCCAGTTGACATATGATTATTATAAAATATTTCACGGAGACTATTGAAATATTAAAAGATTAAAATGTGAATATTTTATTAAAACCCTATTCTTGAGGAAATCGCACTTTTCAGCATAAAGTGGATTTTGCCTTGGGTTTTGAGCCATTATGAGAATATTGAATTTTGAGAACTGATCAAATTGATCTGAGCACAGACTTTAGGGTTTGAACTCGACTTCCTTGGGGAACGAGCCATCTCCAGCGGAAAGCAATTCAGAGAGTGTGAAATATCGCTTGATCTATTGCCAACAGAGGTTTTCTCACTCAGAGGAAATCACAGATCTTCAGAGGAATTAATATCTTCAGAGTTTATTCAGTTGTTTGCATACAGAGTATTTCATTCATTTGGGCGCATCATATTCAGAGACTTAGGCATTGATTTGAGGAGGCCGTACCAATCATTAAAGCTGTTGTACCTGGCCGTACCTGTACAGGCCATACCATCTTGCCTGGAGCCGTCCTTTGCTTAGAAGGTGAAACGCCTATCTTATTTGCTTCTTATCAGTTCCAGTATTGGCGCACACTTATTGAGCAACATCAGGGATCATCAGACAGAGGGAGGAGAAGATCTTCATTGCAGCCGTACCATTTTGTACCTTTCAGCTGTGACAGAAAATTACCAGGTTTTTCTTCAATAAAATATTGTTATTCTTTAATGCATGTTTCCAGATCTTGATGTATTGTTGCCAGTTGATGAAATAAAGAAAACGCCTTTCATCTAGCTTGTATTTTCTATACTTATTGAAGATCTAGCATTTTTTAAGAATTTATTATTATTTTTCTGGAAAAGCCGTACCTTCATTAATTGCATTGAAAACCCAAAATTTGCAAAAAAAATCACAAAACATCAAAAAACCTTCAAAAACTTCAGAAAGACCGTCAGAGACAGAAAAAGGGGAAACTAGGGTTTCTACAATGTCTCCACTAGCAGCTTAACCATTGACAATTGACAATAACTACCATTGGCAGCCCTGCCACTTTTGGTGGTAGTCAACAAAACCCTAGTTGGCAACAATCCCACCACATTGGCCTCTAAACCACCCAAAAACCACCTTCATCATCGTAGGCCATCCCCACTCTCGAGTTTTGGTTTCACACCTACCAACAAGTTAATTTTTTACTTTTGACCAATATTTTTGCATGCAAATAGGTGGTTTTGTGAAATCAAATGATGATATTGACATATTCTAGGGAATTTGGGAATGTTTTGGCATTTGGAGAATATTTTGGTTGCTAATGCCAACATGGCATCATCAAACTTTCCTGCCCTACATACCCTTTTCATTGATAGTTTGATATTTGTACCTTAAGAGTCTCCGTTTTGGATCATATTGGCTCTTTTTTTAAAGCAATTTTTTTGATCTAGGCTAATTTTTTGAGAGTTTAATAATGGTGTAAATAGTTTTTTGGGGTTTGGATTGTTTTAGAATTTGTAGATCCTCGTAGGTGATGTTAAGTAGTTCTTATTTTTGAAACTTCCAAGGCTACATTTGAGCTCATACGATAACATTTTAGTGAGCAATTTTTTGAAAGTGCATAATTTTTCATGTAATTTTCATTGGCTTAGTTTGATTTCTCCCATTTTGTTAGAAAATTATACTTTCAACATTGCTACCTATTTTGACATTTGTAATGTACCAAGATCAAGACCACTTCACTTATTTGGCAAGTGGCAATTGTAACCAAATTAATTATTAAGTGGTCATCATATTTTTCTTGGGGGTTTTCATGATTGTGTGATTTTGGGGGGTGGGTTGTGACATGCGATTTATTTGCCTTTGTTGGTTTGATCTTTGTTAAATTCATTTGAGGAGTTAATCATTTGTATTTCCATAATTTTTTCTTCTATTATTAAGTTGAGTCGAGGGAAATATAAGTCCTAGTGAGATGGAATCTTGAAGTGTTTTAGGTGGCTTCATCTCTTGCTCCATCTTTGTGCACTTGTTTTTGAACCAAGTTCTTATTGGTGGAAGGATGTATGGGATGACAAGAATGATCTTATTATAGGATTAAATAGTTTTTTGTCAATATGAAGACCATACACATTGATTCCTCTTGCGATCTTTGGGCCAAAATTTATGAGATGCATGGAGATTTGAATGAACCTCCATTTCCAAAGGGTCTTGTTATGGATTGCCTTTTACACCTTAATGAATTTTTACCATATGTGATGAAATCCACACTTATATGGGAGGGAGGCTGAATCAGTATAGATCAAAACTTTACTTCTTTTGAACTTAAACAAACATAGCAATATTACTTCAAACCTTAATTATCCACAACAATACCAAATATACAAGATCTAGCAATTAAGAACAAACATAAGAGGCACACGATTTTATGTGGAAACCCTTGCAGGAGAAATCCATGGCAAAATATCACTTGTATAAATTTTCTTACAAAATTCATACGCGCCAACCTATTGGAGACTCCAATCCCCACCATTGAGTACCAACTCAGCAAGAGACACCAATCCCTTCTAATGAGAGGCACCAACCTCTCCAAAGTTGGCTCCAGAACTTCACTTATTTCTACTCCAATTCTGCCTTAATCTTTGCTCTAAATCTGCCTTATATCTCTCCTCAAGTTCACCTTATATCTCTGCTCCAAAATGATGCAACTTTGATCTAAATTCTATTCCAAATCAGGCACAATGTCAGCTATAAATCTTCCATAAAGGTCTGCTCCAAATCAGGCACAGCGTCTGCTATAAATCTGCCTTAAAGGTTTGCTCCAAATTGGGCACAATGTCTGTTATAAATCTGCCTTAAAGGTCTCCTCCAAGTTAGGCACAATGTCTGCTATAAATCTGCCTTAAAGGTCTGCTCCAAATTAGGCACAATATCTGCTATAAGTCTGCTCCTTTTCTTCTTAAATCTGCTCTTCTTCTCCTAATTTCTGCTCCTAAAAGGAATGATTTTGCATTGAAGAACTTGCTTTCTAACCTCCAAAATAACTTATATTTATATCCAAATCATGCACTTTACCAAAAGTAGGTCGGCCAAGTTTTGACATAAAATTTATTTTAAATATTTAAATTCACCTTTCAAAGTAGGTCAGCTTTCTTTGATAGATATTAATTTAATGTGAGGTTAGCCATCCATGGGAGATAACACTTCCTTAAGGGGTTGGCTCCTTTAATTAATATTCTATTTTAATTTTAGCCTTTTAAATCTAGCACTGCCATAAGTAGATGGAGGTCGGCCATAACTAAATTAAGTCAAACTCTTATTATTCCTCGTCTTTAATCAATGAACTTTTCATCATGGAAGTCTTCTTTTGACATCAATGATATTAATTTTAACAATCTTGTCCATACACCTTTGACATCAATGACAATATTTCCAACAATATGATTGTGATATAGTTAAGCAATGTGCTAGATGGGAAGAGCTTGAACATTGTGATGATGTAGAGACTTCTCTTGATGCTTCTCTTCCTATAGAGACTTCCATGGATACTTTGGATTCTACCACTCTTATCATAAATTTAGAGGATTCATCTTCTTTATCTATAGGTCAACATCTTGAGGTTGAAGAATCTTGTATTCTAACATTGACAAATTCATTTATTGTTCATACCAAGGCATCAGGTGTGGACACTACTACATTGTGAGATAAGCAATGTTGTCAAATGACAAGCACCAAGATTCAACCATCACACTTGCTGCTTCATTCGAGTTCAACATTTGCTACATCCATGGCTTCTAATGATTCTTCGCAGTAGGATCATATTCATTGTCTTCCAGAGATAGTTGCTTGGGATGAGTATTTGAAAAATCTATTAGGTTTGTTTTGTGAGTCCTTTCTTGTAGGTTTGGAGGACAACCTTGAGGACATTCATGTCCTCTTTGATGACAGTCCTATTGTAGTAGTTGCTACTTAATTCTTTGGATCTTGCTCTACATCTGCTTCTAAAGGTTCTAGATTGTCACTCTCTTCAATTAGGCCAAGGACTTCTAATTTGGTTGTGGCACCTTTCGTCATTGACAAAGCAACACTTGAGTAGCTTCTAGAGACATTGTACACTCTTTATTTTTTTTTCGCTTATTCTTTTTGGAATGAGAAGATATCTTGCATACACTATTGTGTTTGTTTCTTACCAAGGGAGGAATGTTATTCGACATTCATGGATGATCTTCAACATTCTATGTTGAGCATCTACAATTGGCATAAGAGACTACACATTGAAGTGGGCTACATGGTCTTTCTTGTTTTCTCTATTTTGAAGGGGAGTTTTTTCTCACATGGGGTTTCGTTTAGAGTTGGATACATAGCCCTGCTCTCTTCATCTTCTCTTGGGGAGGAGTTTTGCCCTCTAGGTTTTCTTTTTATCTTGTTTTCAAGGGGATCACTTTGTACATAGGTACATAACATGGCTACACATTTTCTAGGACCAGTCTATCCATCTTTTCTACCCACCTAAGCTATGCTTATGGGGATTGTTGGTACATTATTTTATTTTTTTGAATTTAGTTAATTATTTTATTGCATATTATGATAAGGTTGCTTAGGTAGGAATCTACTTGGGTAGGTTGCATTTGCATCATGTGACTTGTACTTTCCTAGTTTGGTGGAGATTTTGTGCACACATAGGATTCCATCTCCTTTATCCCATATTGGTTGTACCCTCATATCTCTTGATGGTGTATCCTATTAATACCCACTTGTACCTCTTATACAAGCAATCTCAGTTCAATCTAATATCTCATCATTGTATATTTGTATCCTTTGATAGAATATAATTCTCTTATCTTGGTTCTTTTTTGTGCTTTCATTGAAACTCCTTGATCTTAGGTGATTGATTATTCCATAGCAAAATCTTATAGTATAAAGACATGGTGAGGCACTAAAGCTCGTCACAAAGTGAAGGAATACTCCCTGCAGTCATCATGCATGCCCACCCAATACATGTTCTAATTTTTTTTATTTAAGTGTAAGGAATTGAATTAAAAATAAATATCTTGTGCTTTTTGCTGCAGAAATACTAAATCATATTTTTCTTGCAATAGAAATTCATCAAAATCAATCCTGCAATTATTATTTCTCTTTGCATTCTTTTGTTTGTCAGAATCCATGATTCTTTTCTTTTCTGAGGATGGGGGGTCCTAAATATCTTCACATTTAGAAAGTACATGTTTCTATGTTGTAATTTCTTACATAGTTATCTTTCATACAGATATGCTGTTCGTTGGGAATCAAAGAATTTGATTATCCTTAGCACCGCGATACAGGACTGGTTAACATCAAGTAAATTCAGTATTTACCTTTTACAAATATCAAACATAGAAACATGCTATAATGTTTGTATCAATACAAATGCCAGTCTGTTAATAAAAGAAGTGTGTTTATCAATTGCAGATATCACAACCGAATTAATGAAACAAGGGGCAATGCTTACAGTGTTGAGCACACTTGTAGCTGCCTTGGCTTGGCCTGCTGCATTGCTTTCTGCCACAAATCTAATAGATGGAAATTGGTCAATAGCTGTGGACAGGTTTGCACATTCCTTGCCTTAATATGAATAAGATATATAGAAAGCATTTAGAATCTCTTATTGGGGAGTTAAGAAACAAGAAAGAGAGTAAAACAAATGACCAGACTAAGTCAGTGGGACTCAAACTTATAACCAGTTGATTCAGAGAAACAATATTAAATATATATTTTTTAACTCTGTTCTAAACATCATTTCAAAGAGTCAACATTTGGATCAATTGTTATCGATCAATTTTAAGATCTTATATAAGAGATTGAAAAACTGTTGTATCTGTTTTTCAGATCAGACAAAGCTGGAGTTCTTCTTGCTCAAGTTCTGCTCAAGGGGTTGCAGGGTAACAGGTCTTTTACAAATTTATAGATTAATGGCCACTTATATTACCTAGTTACTGAATTACATTCCACATTATATAATCGTTTATCTGGTTGAAATGACATAGGCCTGTGACACTAATTGGATTCTCACTGGGAGCACGGATGATATTCAAATGTCTGCAAGAGTTGGCCAAAAAAGAGGAAAGCGGTAGGTTGTATGCTTTGTCAGGTCAATTCATGCAATTCACTGTTGTAGTTTGCTGCAATGCATACAATATTAAAGTAACCTAATTAGTTATTAATTTCAGCAGCTAGTATAGTAGAAAGGGTTGTTTTCCTCGGAGCACCTATTCCCCTCGATAAGGAATGCTGGCAAACTGCCCGGAAGGTCTCTCTCTCTCTCTCTCTCTTGGAAAAATTCTCTGCTTTTTTTTGCCTGACTTTCACATCAGTTTGTAATGCCATATGCAGTGACATTGAAATATGAGATTCAGATCCCATTCTCACAAATGGGATTTTAACTCTTCAATTTATGTAAGAATTTTAGTTCATTATAGGAACAATATAGAAGTATACAGCAGAACACCTTTATATTTAATGTCTTGATTTTTAAAAACAACAGCAAACACCATTCATTTCTATAAGTCAAAACTTCAATACTTATTGATGAATCCCATTAATTGAGGCAGGTGCCTTTGATGCATTGTATAATTGGTTTTCTTCAGAATATTGGAAATAAAAGAAAATCATTTTAAATACCTTAGTAATCTAAGAAGGCGTAGATAACAATTATAATAGAAAAATACATTTTCAACATGCCAGAACCATAAGAGCACATTTTCATTGATTTTTGTAAACCACAATGTCAACCTGTACTTTACAAGAATTGATGTTGGACAATGCATAGATAAAGCCTAACAAACATGGCAAAACAATTTCTTACAAGTTCAGGGGACAAATATTCGAAATGTGAATATTTTAAATCTCATAAGTCATAAGGCCCATAAAGCACTGCGATAGTATATACTCCATATTATCAATAAAAGTTAAGGAACAGTATTGCAAAATATCAAATTATAGTAAACACTACCACTGCCAGAGCCTCCTTTGAGTGCATCAGGTTGGTTGCAGATTGAAAAAATAGCTATTTAATTGTACAAACTTCAGTGCCTACACTAAGCTTCATTGGTGCCTTAGTGAATTATGTTTTAGTTTGTGTTATATGATCCACTCTCAATATTCACCAAAAGACCCATAAATAAGTTTGTCCAAGTAATCATACACATACAAAAGACAATGGCGTCAATGTTCTTTCCAATCTTATCACATTTCATCATTGAATTAGAAAATGCATGTGCCCCTACTGTACTCCATCTTGGTAGTTTCACTACCTACCAAGGGTCAAGCCCTGGGATATGATAACGAACATCAAAAGAACCCAATAAATTATTCGCACCTAATCATTATGGATATCCTATTAGGGTCATATGCTTGGCCTCATGTGCATGTGGGGTTCCAAGAAAACCTTTGCTTTATATCCCATGATGGATGCCAGAAATTGTTGTCTCCAAATATTTGACAAGGCAAATCAGTCAGAAGCAGTCAACAGGATCCCAGTCCATCCATTCATGGGGGAGGTACTCTTTAACAACTTGTGAAGAATATATAATGATGATACTTATAGTAATAAGATCATAGTAGCAAAAATATTTTGTGGATTGACTTGGCAAATTAAAAATATAAGGAGTTTTTCAATTAATTGAAATTTAATTGGGAAGAACTTGGGAAATTAAAAAATGTTGAAAAAATCATAAAAATAGAGGAATTTAAAAGAAAAAACCATGCCAAACAAATTGCATAGAGACAAAGTGAAACAAAATAAGAGTTAAGACAATAAATATAGATTGTGTTCATTAAATTTGAGGTTCTTGATTTTTAGAAATTAGTGTGTAACATAGGAAATAATAAATAAAGGTATTAGTTATGTGGTGGTTGGAGTAGTAAGTCAGAAGGCTTTATAAAGCCATTACAATGTAATCATTTATTTAATGTGTTAAGATGACTGACTAAATTGTGTGTTTGAGCCTTGTGCTCTTTGTTTCTCAATTTCAATATTTATTACAATTCATAGTACATTTAAGTACACAGTCATTCTTTGTCTCTAAGTTCAATGTTCAAACATAGAAAGCAATTATAGTTACAAAATAAAAAAGTCAACCTACAAAGTAACAAAATAGGGAAGGAACGTATGAGGCTAGCCACTACAAAATGCTAAGGGGTTGTAGATCGTGATGGTGAAGCTCTAGGGTCAACGCTCAAAATACTATATTCATCATATGACTTGTTCAAGTTAGCTAGGTCCTTATCATCAAATAGTAGCTCATCATCATTTTCGGTCCATTCCAAATCTAGATCAATCTTGTCAAGGTCAATCAACTCATTGTCCTTGACGTCCCATCATATAATCAAATTGAATGCATAAGTTTGTGACATATACAAAATAAGTAAATGTTTTATGCAACAAATTCAAATTGATTACAAATTTGGAAATTGCAGCAAACTCATTAATTAGAATTAGAATTGCAATTTTTTTCCCCTTTGATTTTTCTTAAGCCAAAGGCAAAGGTTTGTTGGAGTTGATCCCTCAACCCTAGAGCTTCTAAGGATCACTTGCAATCAAAACCTCATTGAGTATATGAATAATAATGATACAATGAATCCTTATAAAGGAAAATCAAAAATCTAAAAAACCAACCCTAAGGAAACCCTAGGTGAGCATAAGACAAGACCATGACATGTGTCCTCATCGTATGACTTGAGACACCAAAAAAGGAACATGACCTAAGTAAGCTTAAGCACTAGAGTACTAGATTACTCTAACACCCCCTCTTAAGTGCAACTTAGGGAGTAGCTAAAGCCTTTATGTGAATCCATAAAAAATTAAAAAACAAAGGATGGGTCTTGGCAATGAAGGCCTAATGAGGACACATTCAATTTTTTGTGTTTTCACATTCTGGTTGAGTAACAAACAAAAGGTTTCTAGGAGCCGAAATGTCTAAGTAATCAATCAGAATGTGAAAACACAAAAAAATGAATAAAATGTACTTGGAGTATAATCTGGAGAAAGTGCATGAATAGCTTGGAAGAGAGCTTTGAAAGAATTTCAAATGCTACAAGAATCCTGAAAAATGAAGGAATTGACCAAAAGTTGTGAGCTTGAGAGTGAAAACAACACATTTGACTTCGATAGGCAATAAAATGTACCATAAGCAAAATTTGAGAAAACCACTTGCACCATCGAAAAGTGCTAAAAACCAACTTTCCAACGATATCTCATTTGCCAAAATTTGATATTGTATGCCTATGCTATGCCAAAAAGAAAAAATTAGGGCAAAAGAGGGCTACTAGGAGGTAGGAGTGGCCATCTGTATTGCTGACATCAGCATGTCATGCTGATGTAAGAAAACCTAAGTTATCGGTTCAGGTTCAGGTTCAGGTTCAAGGGTTCGGGCAAATTGTTTTTGGGGATTGGGTTCGTTGATACAAAAACATATAAAAATCAGAAATATATACATATTTGCAGCAGTAATTAAGTTCAAAATACACCACCATATTAATAGTCAAATAACATAGCAAAATACACCACCAATTTCATATTCAAATATTAGTGAAACTCGAATGCCATGATATAGATTAAAGTTAAAAAATAATAATGTCAAGTGTTGACAATCAACCATCATTGATCATTGATCAAATATCATATGGGTCATCAAAAATATCATCACCATCCATATTAGATGATGTATGTAGTGGTAAATTAGAAGCACAAATAGTGCCACTGGCACTGGCATTGGCACTACCACTACCACTAGCACTCTCATGTTCACTAGCTGGCTCATAGTCATCGTCAACATCAAGTGCAACAAAGTGGTTAGTGGAAGCATCCAAGTCAAGATGTTTTGGCTCAATATCCCACTTCCTTGTGTCCCCTTCTTTATGTGTAAGGAGCTACAAGTTTGAATGCACATACACCAAGTCCTTTCACTTTTTTTTGAATGTAGTCTATTGCACTTTATTGAGTGGATGGAGTATGTGCTCCAATTCCTCTCATCAGATGAATATGAACTAGCAACCTATTAAGACCAAATTAGGTAGTTAAGAGTTACAAAATTTAACTAATTAAATTTAAAAATCAAAATATAAATAAATTTATAGAACTTTAAAAAATAGAATATTTTGACTATAAAACTTGGGATAAAATTTTGACTACAAGAGGTTGTAGGTATGTGTATGCTTGGCCATGGAAGTACCACCAACTATGAGCATTGACCATGTACTTGTCTCGAAGAGCATCAAGACCACAATCACTGGAGCATGCAAAACCCATGAACTTAGCCCTCACTGCATCACCTCGGTCATGATCAATGAAGAGAGTCTGCAAAGTGTTGCCTTGTACCCTTGAGCCACTTCAGCATCTCTATATGGGGAAACTCTTGTCATCACGAAAAAGAGCTGAGCACTATAGTATTTGGGACTTAATGCAAAAGTAAGATGCAGCGGAATGGTCATTTTGTTCCATCTGTCTACAATGATTTTTTGTAGTCCTTTGAAGAACTTTTCTTTAGGATCTTGTTTTTTTGCATTAATGATGGCTTTCATCTTCTCAATCATTGAGTCGATGCCATCATATACTTCACCCAAACAAGGTCTATCCTTGTCAGTATAACGGATCATGCTTAATATGGGCTCAATGAAACTAAGGAGATACTCAACATGATCCCACCAAATGTAATCTAGGATCATTTGTTTAACCTTTTTTGCCCTTGCAGTGCTAGATTGCCTCCATATGGACCAATTAGGGTTGATGACCATGTTAGAGAGTGCCTCAAGAACCTTCACAAGTCGTCTCAACACAATTGTGTTGGAGGCAAAATAGGTCTCAACAATCTGTTTTGAAAATCAAAATAAAATAAAATTTAAGATATTACTAAAGTGAAACATGTTTATCATTTAACTTACCTTCAACACCTCCAATTTTGAGAATGTTCTAAATATGTCTTGTGACATATGGTGGTTGGTGATGAACATTTGGATGTCTTCAGCCTTAGCATACACCTATTTGATCCAATTAATTTTGTTGCCAATTTTTTGTAGCATTAGGTTGAGGGAGTGTATAGCACAAGGTGTCCAAAAAATGTGTGAATACTGCTCCTCAACCAATAACCCAACAACCCTACAATTTTTTGCATTGTTTGTTATAACTTGCTCAACATTTTGAGGGCCCACTTCATCAATAGCTTGACAATGAGTGTTAGCAATAAATGCACCATTCTTCACCTCTCCTTCACAATCCACTGCTCTCAAAAACATTGCCCCTTTAGGGAACATTGGAATAACATTGATCAAGGGGCGATTTTTTGCATCTTTCCATCCATTAGAAACAATGGTCACCCTTGTTTCGATTCACGAATCCCTTATGGCCTTCAAGAAGTCCTCTACAAATTTCACCTCTTTATCTAATAAGGTGCTACACTCCTCAAAACTTGGGCCCTTATACCCTTTTGGAGCCTCATTAATAGATTTCATCATTTTTTGCCAATATGGTGAGCGAACAACATTGAATGCCAATCCATTTGCATAGATAAATCTCGCTATGTCTTGATCAGTAATCTCTCTATCCTCATTCTGAAATGAAATTTCCAACTGTCCCTTTAATCTCTTATGTGTAGAGGCCAAAGGTTTCTATTTAGGTATGGACATAAATGGATGGCTTGCTGTAGGTTGAAAATGAGAAGGCGGTGTAGGGGGGTCCATCCCTCAAGATCCTTTCTTTAACAAATGATGATTTGATCTATGACCTATTGCTTGGTTTTCTTTTTCTTGCTCTTCAACATATGCCAATACTTGCATTTTTGGAATGCCTTTATTATCTTCAACTAGACAAAATTTGATGCCTAGTCCAAGAATCTTGCTCAAATGGCCTCACTCAACTCTATGAACTCGAATATCTAACTTTACAATGACCACAAATCCAAACATAACCTCCACCACCTGGAAGTTGTACCATTTCAACATATTTCCAATGAGGAGAGTTTGGGTCTGCTTTGAAGCGAGATTGGCTTGTGGAGCTAGAAACAGTTGCCATTGTAATAATACCTAAGGCAACAAGTTGAATAAACAACACATTCAATGAATTGAAACTAATGAAATTTGAAAACAAAAAAATAATATATTGAAACAAAGAAAAATAGGGTTTTTCCCAATATGAAATGATAACAAAGGTGGGGGCGGATGATGAATTCTATCTTCCCATTTTCATTAGGAAATGAGATCCTCACAAAGAATTGACTAACAATCCTTAGGTGAATCAACTCAATGTGAGAATCTATTGGTTTCCTTATGCTTGAGGATGGGGGTACAAGGTTGAACAACACTTTTGGGAGAAAAACTAAAAATAGCAAATCAACCTAATTATGCCAATTCAACCTTGCAACAGCAATATAAAGCATATGGTAGACATAAATAACAAACTTTCTATAGATCTGAGAAGGGCAGAATGATGCTTACCAATCACCTAAAGACACTTTTTGAAGGTTGTCTGAGACTCATTCGCCCATGGGCAAATGGATCTTTTGTCAAGGTTTTCAACAATCTTTCAGAAGCTTCCAATGTCACTCTATAGCTTCCATTTGATCTGGGTTTCAGTGTCGGAAAGTTGGAAATAAGATCTATAGGTGAGATTCTGTGATTTGACAACTTCGACAACTTTTTCAATCTTGCTCTTCAAGAGGTCTTCAATCCTTCTTCAACCTAAAATCTGCAATATAAACACAAGAGGGAAATTTTTTTTTTTTTGGTGAATGGGGGTTTGCCTTAGTCAAACCCCGTTTGGGTAATTAAACCTTGAATTGAAATAAAGCATGAAAGAAGGAATGATGAATGAACAATGCTATGTTACCACTCACCAAACCCTTGAATAAACCTTTGAATGGAGATCTGCAACTTGCATGAAATGGCTTCAATGGATGTGGATCTTGATGCTTGAATTGATACTTTGAATGTTTGCTTGATCTTTGAAACCTACATTACAATGTTAGCTTCAAAAACATGCATGATGCAAACATGATGATTGGATCTTGATTGCTGCAATAAATCATTGATAATTCTGCTCTTGAATGCTCTTGATCTGTTAGAATATATTATTCTCTTATTATTTAATGGTCAATGTAATGTTATGTTTAGTCTATTTAGCTGTTACTGTTTCTACAGTAACTTTTGGTAGGTAGATATATTTAATATCTACAGTTATGTAAGCTCTCTATATATTGTAACTTTTTCTCTTGTTAATAGAAGACTTTTAAACCATTTACATGGTATCACAGCCGTAAGAAAAAAACCTTTAAAATTCGTGTTTTCTTTTTGCCAAAAATCGTGTTTTGTTTCCCTCAAAAAAACGTCCCTTTTGCAAGCGTTTTGGTCTTTTTTGGGCGCACGATTTTGAAAGCACGTTTTTTTAATTTTCTGTGTGAGGGTTTTTTGACTTTCTGGGCGCTTTTATCTCTGTTTGCACGCATTTCTAGGCAAAAAAAATCTGCATTTTTATGGGATTTCAGATCTGAAAATCGCGTTTTTTTGTGAAATCGCATTTTTTCGCGTTTTTCCCTGATTTTTGGTGGTTTTTTTAGCAAAATCGTGGTCGCCCCTTCCTGCAACTTAGTCGCCTAGGGTTTGGCATCTCTTTTGCCAAATTTTCGTGCAGATTTGAGCTGTTTTCTGCAATTTTTCTGGTCTTCAATGGCGGCCTAGGGTTTCTGCAAGTTCGTCTAGGGTTTTTACCCTCTGTTTGAAGGTGGAAATTTTTTTCATTTGCAGATTCCTTTTGGGTTTTTCGAGATCTCAACTGGGTCGATCTTCAAATTTTCTGGGTACCTCGTTTTCTGTGCCTCAAAATTTGTGCCTCAGTTTGAAGTCGAAATTTTTTTCTGATTGCAGATTCCTTTTGGGTTTTGCGAGATCTCAACTGGGTTGCTTTCAAATTTTTTTGGGTACCTCGTTTTCCGTGCCTCAAAATTTGTGTTGTCAAAATTTTATTCTTCCATCCTTCTGGGTTTTTATTTATCTTCTCTGGGTTTTCAGTAAAACCTCAAAATCTGTGTTCGAATTTCTGTATTTCTGTTTTCTTTGCATTATCTTGCCTTCACCAGTTTGACCGCGAGGTACGTGATGGCATCTCTCACAAACATAATGCTCGAAAGCAGCCAGAAGTTCAACGGGAAGAATTACAACACCTGGAAGCAGCGCATGCTAACGATCTTTGAATATCGTTGTCTCAATCAAGTCATCTTGGGGCACTCACCTCGACCCACTGTAGCCAGAAAGGATCAAGATAAATGGGATGAACGCAACCGGTAAGCCGTCATGCTCATCAAGCTTTCAGTCACTGACGACCAACTACCACAAGTGTCGTCAGGAAAAATAGCTGCTGAGGTATGGACAACCCTGAAGGATCTCCATGAAATTTCAGATAAGAGTCGTGCGTTTTTTCTTAAGAACATGCTTTTTTCAATAATGATGGACGAGAAGCACACCACTCCTCAAGAGCATCTGACAAAGATCAAGGAGATTCGGGACCAGCTGGAAGCCATTGGACGAAAGATGGAGGAAGAGGACATGGTCGTCATTACTTTGAAGAGTTTTCCAAAGTCTTACGAGCATTTCATTGAGACGCTCAATATTACTTCAACAAACGTCGACTTGAAGTTTCCAGACTTGTGTAACAAGCTTCTACAACAAGATCGTTGGAGACAGCAGTTTGGAAGCAGTACCAGTTCCTCCACAGAACAAGCGTTCTCTGCCAAATCTTCTGCTAAGAACAAAGGGAAGACTCAATCTTCTCAGCCGAAAGGCTCTGGTTCTTCTTAGGAAAGCAAGAAGAAGAAGAATGTTCAGTGCAATTATTGCCACAAATAGGGTCACATTAGGGCTGAGTGTCGCACTCAGATGGCTTCTGAACAAAAGAAGTCGGGAGGATCTCAACAGAAGGCACATGTCGCCGAGCACACTGAGCAGAAAGAGTCTGCATTCTATGCTTTTATGGTCAAGCGAACTGCAGATCCAGTACATTCTTCTGCCTGGTATATTGATTTAGGGGCATCACGATATTTTACTCATCGTCGGGATTGGTTCACAAAGTTTGAACCCTTCTCAGATTTTGTCATTTTAGGAGGAGGAGAAGAGTACACAGTTGCTGGTAAGGGCACTGTCCAGATTCACTCAGGAGGAAGAAATTTGCTCTTTCTCGATGTCTACTATGTTCCAGGCATGGAACATAATCTCCTCTCCGTCAGTCAGATCATGCGGCATTCTCCCCAGTTAGATGTTGTTTTCAATTCGTCCACCTGCAGCATCGTTGATAGGGAGACTCGTACAACAATTGCGATGGGACTTGAGGATCATGGTTTGTATCGACTTGTTGATTCCGGTGATTCTCAGGAGCACGCTCTCGCAGCCCAAAGTACAACCATCAGCAAACTTTGGCATCAGCGTTATGGGCACTTGAATGTCTACTACCTCTCTCAGTTATCTCGGGAGGGTCTTGTTGCTGGTCTACCTGAGATCCAAACTAAAAATCATGGACTTTGTGGAGCCTGTCAAGCTGGCAAGCAGCATCAGACACCGTTCTCGGATGGTGATTCTTGGCGAGCCTCCAAGGTACTTCAATTAGTTCACGCTGATATATGTGGACCGATGAACACTCCTTTTGTTACTAGGTCCAGGTACTTTTTATTGTTTGTTGATGATTTTAGTCGCAAAATGTGGGTGCATTTTCTGAAACAAAAGTCAGATGTGTTCAGCACATTTCAACAATTTAAAGCCTTAGTTGAGAAAGAATCAGGTTCTCACATTGTTACTCTAAGGTCAGATAATGGGGGGGAGTTTTGTTCAGTTGACTTCTCTTCTTTTTGTGCTACACACGGCATTAAACGACAACTCACCACACCATACACCCCACAGTAGAATGGTGTCATCGAATGCAGGAATCGCACCATTACCAAAATGGCTCCTTCTATGCTGAAGTACAAAAATGTACCTAAGAAATACTGGGCTGAAGCAGTCTACACTACAGTCTACCTCCTGAATCGGTCACCTACACAGGCCGTTAAGAAGATGACTCCAGAAGAACCTGGTCAGGACGTAAGCCTAAGGTGGGTCATCTGAAAGTCTTCGGTTCTACTGCTCATGTATGGATTCCAGACGCTAAGCGTACCAAGTAGGACTCCAAGAGCCAGACACTTATGTTTACTGGCTACAACGACAATCACAAAGCCTACAGGTTGGTTGATGTGGAGACAGATCGTCTCATATTCAGTTATGATGTTGTGATTGATGAGACTATTGGTCCATTTGTCCCTACTACCAGTCCTGCGGATCAGCCTATGAAGGTTCCTGATGAGGGTGTTCGTCTTCCTCTTGGTTCCCATGATGGGAGGGCTTCAGAGCATTCTGACTCTAAAGATGAGGAGTCTACTGATCATGATCTCGCACCACCTGACTTTCCTGAGGATTCGCATCCAGATGACTTTGTTCCAGAACTCCCAAGCGATGTTGTTACTCCTATTCCAGATGTGGGTACTTCTACTCGTCGGCCTGAGTGATGGGCCAAGACAATCGGCGATCTTCATGATGATGAACTCATTGAGGGCTGATCAACTCATAGCAAGAGCAAGCAGCAACACACAGTGAACTTCGCTCTTATGGCCAACATCCACAGCATCTATGAGCCTCCTACATATTCAGAGACTAAAGGAATTCCAGAGTGGGAACAGGCTATGCAGACAGAATATCATAGTCTTCTAAAGAATCACACTTGGGTTCTTTCTGATCTTCCTCCTGGGAAGAAACCTATCAGCTGCAAATGGGTTTACAAGGTCAAGTATCATGCAGATGGTACTTTGGATAAGTACAAGGCCAGATTGGTTGCTCGAGGATTCACACAACAGGAGGGCATTGATTACGAGGAGACCTTCGCTCCTACTGCCAAGATGAGCACAATTCGTCTTCTTCTCGCTATTGCAACCCAATTTGGATGGACAGTTCATCAAATGGACGTCAAGAGTGCCTTCCTCAATGGTGATTTGCAGGAAGAAGTCTACATGATGCAGCCTCCTGGTTTCAAGGTTGCCGGCAAAGAACATCAAGTGTGTAGGCTCGTGAAAGCGCTCTATGGACTGAAACAGGCTCCCCGTGCATGGTACTTCAAGATTGATCAGTACTTGGTTGATCATGGTTTTCAGTGCAACCCTTCTGACAGTAATCTGTATGTCAAACACTCTGGTGATGATATTCTCTTTCTTGTTGTCTATGTTGACGATTTGATCATTACTGGCAGTTCAGCACATTTGATTGCAACAATCAAACAGGATTTGTGTCAGACTTTTGACATGACAGATTTGGGGCTTCTCCATTATTGTTTGGGTATTGAAGTTTGGCAGACCGATGGTAGCATCTTTATCTCTCAGTCAAAATATGCCGGAAGTTTGCTTGACAAATTCCGGATGCAGAATTGCAAACCTGCCTCCACACCCATGGAGAAGGGGCTAAAGTTGTCAGCCAACTCTTATTCACCTCCAGTCAATGAAACAACATTCAGACAACTAGTGGGCAGTCTCATCTACCTCGTTGCCACTAGACCAGACATCAATTTTGCAGTGAGCTACATCTCTCGCTTCATGACAGCTCCTAAAGCTGATCATTGGATTGCAGCGAAGCGGGTGCTGAGATATGTTAAGGGTACTTCAGATTATGGCATTCTGTATGGCAGATGCAAGGATCCAAAGCTGATTGGTTACACAGACTCAGATTGGGCAGGTTCAATGATGACAAAAAATCTACTTTTGGGTATGTATTCAGTTTGGGTACTGTTGTGACCTTTTCACACATTGCCCCATTCAAAATGGGGACCCCTAATTTTTGCTCCATTTTGGTCTTTTGGCTTTGGTTTTTGTCCTCTCTCTCTTTCCCTCTCTTTTTTGCTATCTGCCTTTCGAGGATTGTGCCCATCTGTGAGTTAAAACATGAAATTTGGCCAAGTCAGAAAATTAGGGTTTCATCTTTCCTGGTCAGTCCAAGGTCGAACGAAGTGGATAAATTGAAAATTGAGCTTAACACCGTTGTCAGTATGCTTCCAGCAGGCTCTTAGCAAGTTTTCAACAGATTTTGAGGTACTTACTATTTTTAGTAAGTGTGCAATTACAGGCAATTTGTCAGCATTTTTGAGATTTCGACAGTCACACGGCATTCAGAACACATCAGGCTGCTCGCGTGCAAAATTTGAGCGAAAACGGGTAACTTACTATTTTTAGCAGTCCAACTTCCGGGACAAATTTTGGGGTTCAGATGCAGAGTTTTTCTTTGCATGTCTGGATATTCCTTCTGGGTTTTTTCGAGACCTTCGCAACAGTATAACATGCAAAATGAGATGACGACTTTCAAAATTTAGTCTTTCGAGGCTATTTTTAGGGTTTGCATGTCAGGGTTTCTTTTGCATGTCGGATGATTCCTGGTGGGTTTTTCGAGAGCTTCGCAGTGGTGTGACATGCAAATGGAGATAATCACTCAGTAAGGAACTTACTATTTTTAGCAGGTGTGTCGGTACTTCCTAGCGATTCGAATCACAAAGGCGTCGATGCCACAAAAGCGAGAACAAAGCGAGAGATCATTTGATATGCATCGCGAGGAGCAATTAGGGTTTCAACCGAACTGAAAGAGGGGTCAAAGTTAAATTTTGAAAACCGGTGTAAATCACCGTCAATCATCGAGGCTATCTGGCGGTAAAATTTCGAGTCGAGCGAGACACTTACTATTTATAGTAAGTCAATTTGAAAGCAGGCTAAAAATAGTAAATCGAGGAGCATGTGTTGATGTCGTTAGTCAGTCCGCGTGGTGAGGGCTGATTCAAATTTCAAGTCAATCGGGCCGGTGGAGCTATCGGAAACAGCGATTACTATTTATAGCAAATCACCTTCATAAATGGGCTAAAATAGCGATCAGCAGGGGTAACAAGGTCGTGAAGATCCAGCGTTCAAAATTTCAAATCATTCCGAGCTTCAGAGATGCAAGAATTGAAGGACTTACTATAAATAGTAAGGCGTGCAGGAACTGGCAAGGACGAGGAAAAATGACTAAGTCTGGAGTTCATCCTTCACCATCTTCAGAATGCGCCCAGCTTGCCTTCAGGTGTTTGAAAAAGTTTCTAAGGCATAAAAAAAAATCCACCTGCCCCTCAAAATGCGCCCAAGTTGGTGGAGTAGAAGCTTAAAAAATTCTAAGGCAAGTGTTTCATCCTGCACACCTAGCTAAATGCGCCCAGCTCAAGGAAGTGGCATGTTCAAAATATTCTAAGTGTTTCATCCACCTCCAGGGGTAAAATGCGCCCACCTCTCAAGAAAGTCGAGGTCAACAAAGTTTATCCACCTCCTATGCCAAAATGCGCCCAGTTATAAGAGGCATCAAGAAAAGTTTCTAAGTGTCAAACTCATCCCTCACCATGTAGAGAATGCGCCCAAGTTCATAAAGGAAGTCAAAGAGGTCAACATGTTTATCCTCCTCATGCCTTCATTTGCGCCCTCTTCAAGTGGATGATTTGAAAACTTTTCTAAGTGTGAAACTCGTCCTTCACATATGTTCAAATGCGCCCATCCTCCTTATACCCCCAAATGCGCCATGAAAAAAGTAAAGTGTGGAGTGAAAAGTGGTAAACAAGGTGAAATGGAAAAGATAAAATGACTATGGTGTTGAAATGTGAAAAATTCTCTTCTAGGTGTGGGGTGCGCTTAAGGTGAAGATGAATAAATATACTAGGCGTGGAAAGTTTTAGTCCCTTCCATGTGCAAAAGGCGCCCAAGGTGGTTAAGGTGAAGTGAATATTACTAAGGCGTTGGAAATGGCCAAGTGATAAATAATATGCTAGGCGATATGTGCTTTCAAGGAGATTTTCCAAGTAAGTTGATAAAATTTTCCTCACCACAGGCAGAGTGATTGAAGGTGAATAAAAAAAATTCTAAGGCAAAATTTTCAAAAGTGCTAAGTGGTTCAAAATTTTTCTAAGGCAAAATATTTTCTTAGGAAAATACGCCTAAAATTGCAAGATGATGAAATTTCCTGGGCATGAATAAATTTGTCAGTGGATGAAGTTAGAGGATGCTGGCATTTTAGGATGGATCAAAAAAAAAAATTCAGAGCAACAGGGTGATTGCAGAGATAAAGAATGGGATTAAAAATTTTGAAAATATTTTTCAAAGGTGTAAAATTCAAGAAAATTAAATGAACCCGTTCGTTGTACACCCATGAGTTCAACGCGTTCTGAAGGAAATTTTCTTCTGGGTATTGAAGATTATCGATGAGGAGTTGATTTTAAAGTCTTCCATGCTTCGCTGCGGCCTTCAGGATGAAGATTTTTGGTGGGCACTGGATTGATGAGTTTTCCTAAGGGAAATTTGAAAATTTTCTAAGGCAAAATGAAGAAAATGTGTTTTCAAGGTGAAATTCTCGAGACAATGAATTTGAAAGGAACTGCCTAGGTGAATTTGCTCAAATTCTTCGTGAAGATGGTCTTCTTGAGCCAAAGATGAATAAAATCAAGGTTGTCAGAGCTCCAGCAGGTGAAATGAATTTCTTGAAGATGCAGTTGAAGTTAATCGTATGATACGCCCTTGAGGAGGATGAAGTTGGCTAGTAGAGGCGACGAACGCTTGGAAGTTAGAACGTGAAAATCAGGTAAGTAAGTTAAGATTATATTATGAAGTGTTCTAATACTCTTCTCGCTTGTTTTGCAGGAGGAATGTCGAGGCCAGAGCACGATGACTTGAAGTGGTGAAGCACGATGATATTACAACCTTCGGAGGAAGATAAAGTTACGAGTTTCGCATGAAGGAAGAAAAGTTGCAAGAAATTGGCTAAGTGTTAGCTCAAGTGTCAAAGAAGAAGTTTAAGAGCAACATCAAGAAAGAAGATCAAAGACAGTGTGAACGCGTCTACAAACGGAATCTTCTAGAAGGGTGGTGAACATTAATGGTTCATTTATTACCCCACTCTCCTTTGTGGCGGTTTTTAGGGCAAATCTTGTTTAGGGCTGAGGTGGCACGATCTAGGCCATCCAGCCAATTGTAATCTAAGCCGTCTGTTCGACTTGGCCAACTATAAAAGGGGGAGTCCCCCTCATTTGTAATCTCATTAGAAGGAGAATTAGATCAGAGTTAGTATAGTAGAGAAGGAGTAGAGAGCAATTAGATAGTTGATAGTATAGTTTAGATTGAAAAGGAAGGAAAGTCTTCCCCTTGGATACTTTGTAAGAAGTTGTCATGTATGCTTTCATAATAAAAGAATTTTCATTGATGGTGAATTCTTCTTTGTTGTGAATAGTTGTTAAGGCTTCTTCGTCCTTCCAATTCACGTAGCATTTTGAAGTAGCTTAAAGTAAAGTAAATTTTATTTCATGCAATTACTTAGCAATTGTGGAATGTGGTGCTCAATTTGAACAAGACTTCGCTTGTCCATACCACTAGCAGGCTCGCTGACGGTGGGTTTGCCTTGCGTGGTCAACTGGAACCTTGTGAAATTTAACTTCGATTATGGTTTATATGTTGGCATGCGTCGTTGTGATGGTGTCTTCATGCTAAATTGTGATCTGAACATCTTGAATCACTCCTTTGAAGATTGCACCAGTTCTGCGGAAGTTGTCCAAAGTGAGGCAAAACGGAGCTTGGTTGAAGTCAGTGAGAATTGATCGCCGTGTCCCACGCTTTAGAATAGACTAGAACATTCCTATCCCTACACTCATTTTAAATTTAGTTCATTTCCGGTTAGAATTAGGAGACTTGTGCTCACCTGCCAAATCATTTGAATTACACGAAAGCCCTTAATCTGCTGTATGCTATCAACTATCGAACAATTGTGTAAGTCCCCTCGTGAGAACACAGCAACTCACATCAAACCAACTGAGGGTATTCTAAGTATTCGGAACCTTGGAGTTGAAAGCATGATCTTACTCGCAATCTTAGCATGCTGAATACTTTGTTCAAGAGAGGATAGGGTATCCGTTGGGAAACTTTATTCTGTGTTGGTGCGGTCTCAAAAGCCACGTCAACAGGTACCGGTGCTGTAACATGGACCAGCAAGAAGCGTGCAGATTTTCCCCTCGCATGTAGTCGGCCATTGAGGAACTGCGAAGCAAAAGAGCGCGTGAGGCGCTTTGGTTTCAGAGGATGCTTTCTCGGCGGCAGGACCTTCTCCCTTGTACCACCGCGTGCTCAACCACGCAAAACCGCGAACGTGAATACCAAGCGGCTGCCGAAGCCTAATATTATTATTACATCCAAGTCGGGTCGTATTGATTCGTCTAACTCTAGTGATGTTCCGACTGCGGATCAGACTGCAGACATTCTCACGAAGTCTCTGAGCCCAGATAAGTTTGTAAAATTCAGGGGGCAACTTAGTGTTGTTGATGGATTGACCATTAAGGGAGGGTGTTAGAATATATTATTCTCTTATTATTTAATGGTCAATGTAATGTTATGTTTAGTCTATTTAGCTGTTACTGTTTCTATAGTAACTTTTGGTAGGTAGATATATTTAATATCTACAATTATGTAAGCTCTCTATATATTGTAACTTTTTCTCTTGTTAATAGAATACTTTTAAACCATTTACATGATCATCAACTTTGCTATACTTTTGCTCACTTGAAAATGCTAGATTGCTTAGAAAATAAACTTGTATTTATAGGTATGTATCCTTAATTTCCCGAAATTCAAATATTGCAAGCCGACATCAAAATTTGAATTTAGAGATGTTAAAATACTAACAAAAACATATTTTAAATTTAGGTTCAAAGGCCTAGGGAGGACCCATTCGCCCATGGGTGAGTGGGTCCTAGGTCACTATTTCTGGAACACAAATTGCTCAAGGTAAAGTGTTATGTGTTGGCATTAATTTTTGTCGGGTTTTCCTTTCGGAAAATGTAATTTATTAGGCTTGTAAATGAATAAAAGGGCTTATTAAGGCATAATTAAGTCCAATTTAATTAGGAGGGCCCAAACAAAGTGTGAAAATGTAAAGGGATACATTTTTCTACACTACATATATAAATGCAGCTTATTAGTTAATTCATTTTAAAAAATTAAACATGTGTTTTAGATACCTAGAAGAATGAAAACAAAACAAGAGAGTTTATTTGTAAAAAAAATGTAGGGAAAAAAAACCAAAAACTTCAAAAAACCTACATCTTTTGAAGAAATCTTCCTATATGATCTTCTTGGCAACAAACGAACAGTGGCAAATGGATAGGAAGAGCACAACAACCAACTTTGAGCGTTCAATGATCAATCTTCAACTCTATCTGTGCAATGGCAAGCAAGAAAATAAGTTCAACAATGGAGGGAAATTTTTTTTTTCTCTTTCACAATGTGATAAATTAGTTTTTTTTTTTGCCTATTATGTGTTTTATCACTCATAGATTAGGGTTAGGGGGCTTTATTTAGTTTTTTTATGTCAAAGAAAAGTTAAAATAAATTTAAAAAGGTTATAAAAAATTGCAAATATGCCGCCTAAGTGCATGAGGGGCATAAATTCGCTGCGGGTTTGCCTAGGTTTGGTAGGGCTAGACCTACAGTCTGTGGGCCAAACTATTAAATATTAAATGTAATATTAATGGTCATCTTAACATTCTTTTAATTTAGCTTTGTAACTTGTGTTACTGCTTCCGTTAGTTTTCCGTTTTGGCACCAATCACGTCTCCGTGATTGTTGGTCACCTATCATTGTAATCTATATATTCATTGCTTTGTTAATCAATAAAATAATATGATAATTTATACAACATGGTATAAGAGCTTAGGCTCGACCTAAGATATTTGTGATTTTTCGTGAGATTATGTGTGTGATTTTTCTGAGTCATGGCTTCCCTCTTTCAGCGGTTGTGTTTGCAAAAATCATCATTTTTTTCCTGGAGCTTGTTTGAAGAAATCGTGTCTTTAAAAACGCATGAGCGTTTTTGTCAACGGTTGGCATCATTTTCTAGATACATCTTTGTTTTTATTTTCTGTGATTCATAGCCATGTGACCCTGCATTCTCTACTCGAGATTTCCGTCTTTCTAGGCGGATTTTTTAGATCCTCTGGCCACACGCCTTTGGCGTTTATGGGTGATTTTAAAATCGCAGTTTTTTTGTAACTCCTCCAACCGCGATTTACCCTTTCTGGGTGACGTGTTTTCTAGTGGTTTTGAGCCACGATTTTGTGTTTTTTTTGGAGATTTCTCAACATTTTTTGGCACGCGATTTGGGTTTTCTAAGCAACTTTTGGTTGTTGTGCATTTTAGGTGCGATTTTTTATTCTTTCTGGCAGATTTTTTTTATCATTTTCAGGTCACGTTTCTATGTTTTTTCCTGAACACGACCCTCTTCTTTTTTTGTCTGCAAAAATTGCCTCTTCATTCTACACAACCTAGGTGTTTATTCTGGACACTTCAAGAGCGGTGGTTTTGTGCTATCAAGAGTCACGATTTTGTGCTGTCTAGGGTCGCAATTTCCAGCTCTGTCTGGGCGCGATTTTCAGAAGTTTTTCTTCAGCCGACTAGGGTTTCTCCAAAATCCTTTGATTTTTTTGGTTAGATTAAAATTCATTCTCTGTGGGTTTTTTGCAAAGATTTTTGGGTCTTTGTCGAAATTTTCTAGGTCTTCCGAAAATTTTACCTTGAAATTTGTGCCAAGTTTTTTTATGTGATGGCAGCTTGAAAAAAAAATTTGGAGCCAGTTTTGACAATTTTCTAGGAAAATAAAAATTTGCAAAGAGTTTTCGGAAATTTCTCTTAAAAAATTTACACAAAGTTACCTCGTTTTTTGTGCTTTTGACAACGGGAGGGATGGCATCTTGGTCCAATATTATGTTGGAAAGTTCACAGAGGTTCAATAGAAATAATTACAACACGTGGAAGCAAAGGATGCTTACCATCTTTGAGTATTGGTGTTTGGATGGGCTTGTTCTAGTTACAGAAGTTCGTCTCACTACTGTTGGGAAGGATTAGGACAAGTATGATGGAATTAATAGGGAGGCAATAATGCTTCTTAAATTATCTATCGTCGATGACATGTTACCATAAATACCTTATGGTAAATCTATTGTGAAGATCTGGAAGCATCTGAAAGATCTTCATGAGACCTCAGACAAGGGAAGGGCTTTCTTTCTGAAGAATATTTTCTTTTCTATTATGATGGATGACCAAGTGTCTTTGCAGGAGCACTTGATGGAAGTAAAAAATATTCGCAATCAATTGAAGGCCATTGATCATAAGGTAGAAGACGAGGATATGGTGGTGATCACTTTGAAAATTTTGTCACGTTCCTACGAGCACTTCATTGAAACGCTCAACATTACATCCACCAATGTTGACTTGAAGTTTGATGAGATGTGCAACAAGCTTTTGCAGCAGGATCGGTGGAAGAAGCAGTTTGGGAGCAGCAGTGAGTCTCCTACTGTTGAACAAGCATTTACTGCCAAGGATGTTGGCAAAGGCAAGTCCACTCAGCAGAAAGGACAAGGCGATTCGGAGGAGGGCTCCAAGAAGTTTTTTACTTGCCATTACTGTGGGAAGATTGGTCATATACAGAGGTATTGCAGAAAGTGGTTGGCTGATGAGAAGTCCAACTAGGAAGCATCTCGGCAAAGTGCTCACGTAGCGGAGTAGACTGAGCAGAAGGGGCAGAAGGAGTCTGCACACTTTGCATTTTGATGACCAGCACAATATGGGTAGACTTAGTTTTTTTGTTTGTACGATGACCATTAAGGGAGGGTATTAAATATTGAATGTAATATTAATGGGCATCTTAACGTTCTTTTAATTTAGCTTTGTAACTTGTGTTACTTCTTCCGTTAGTTTTCCGTTTTGGCACCAATCATGTCTCTGTGATTGTTGGTCACCTATCATTGTAATCTATATATTTATTGCTCTGTCAATCAATAAAGTAATTTGATAATTTATTCAACACAAACCTTGTCTGAACCCACAGGGGATCGAACTTGGACCCTTGACCCAGTTTGGACTGGACTGGGACTCGGGGGCCCCAAGGGATGGACCAATAACTTAGAAGAAAACGAAATATTTTGTTGCTTGGCTAGAATATTTCTTTCATTAATAAAAAATTCTTCGATGCTGTGGAAAGTTTCTCAATTGCTAGAAAAGCTAAAAAGTCACCGAAAAACAAAGGTTGCAGGAACGTTTTTCCAATCGCCAGAAAAAATTGTCAATCCCTAGAGATCGCAAAAAGTGACGAAAAATTGCCAAATGCGGAAATTGATTTGAAAATGTTGCCAGTCACCAGGAAAAACACCAAAAAAGCGTGCCAAAGGCCGTAAAGTCACCAAAAGCACGCACCAAAAACTAGAAAAGACATGGAAAGCCTAGATTTGAGCTCATACTATCGATGGTAAATGAAACAACTAGGAAATTCCAAAACACCCTTGCAAAATAAAAGGCTGTAGTCAATGTACAATGTCCATTATTGTGTTTCAATAATATTGGTTATCTAAATATGCATTAATTGTTGTATTAGTTATTGTCGGCTTTGAGTAGTTATAAGTGTTGATTGGTTAATGGTTGTGTACTTCTTAGCAATCATTGGGTCCTTTAAATAGATTGGGTATCATCAGGGAAAGTAGTATGATCTAGTCGGATCAACTTTGATCCTTGCTTGACCATCTCTGCTCTTTTGTAATAATTTCATGTGCGAATAAAGATATATTTTACTTATGTATTTGGTATGCATTTTCATCTCTATTGTTAATCCATGTATTTAATTTATCAAATAGAGCAATAAACATTTGGCATCGTTGCCTTAAAGAAATCGGGTTAGATTTGAGAGATTCATGCCCTTAGACCCCAATAAAGGTGAGAAGAGACCACAATGTGGTCAAGATCAAGAGATCAGGGAATCTTTAAGGATCATCGAGCAAAGGGAATGAAGGAGAAGATTACAAGAAACATTTGAGAAAAATACAATCGTACAATTCCTAAGTTGGAGCCCTTTCCAAAAAGGCGGCCAAGTTGAAAAGTCAAGACAACCTTCCCTAAATGAGGGAAGTTGGGAGACAAAGTCACCGTCCTTCACAAAATTGTACAAGAGTATCCTTCATGGCATTGAGAGGTTTTCAATCGAAGGAGAAGAAGTCGAGCCAAGGGTGTATAAAAGAAATGTAAAGGAAAAACAAGTGTGCGGAAGGATGAAGCCGAGGGAAGAGTTGAGGATTCCTATGTGGCCGAGAGTGCCAAAGAAGCACTGAAACTGTAATGTCCCCGTTTTTGGTCATGTCATCATTGAAATTAGCTTTGGCTTCCTTGGTTATCATCAGTCATGCCAGAAGGGATATTTGATGTTTTCGAGGAGCTCTGGAGTATCTTGGCACCTTTAGATGTCACTTCTGATCAAGTTTTATATTTTCCATATTTTCAGTTAGTTGTGCGGTAAATATTTAATAATTAAATAATTAATATTAAGTTGTCAAAAAAGCATAAATTAAAAGACAACTTAAATTAATTATTTTAAATATGAGCAAAAGTGACTAAAGTGTTGGAAAGCTAATAAATTTAATAATGCCACTTTTTGTTGAAATAAGAAATTAAAAGGTTGATATTGTTAATGATATAGCAGCTTCGGTAGCTCCTTCCAGCTCAGCTCCTTCATGGAAATATATTTGAATGATAGCCGTTGGCTATTCAAGTTATATTTATTATTATTGTTATTGTTTATTTTTCACATTGTATAACCGACATGAGAAGATACAAACTCATCTTGTTCTGTTATCAAGAAGACATTTAATGCGTGGTTATTATTTGAGGCCGACCTCTTGTGAAGAGGCATGTATAATATTTATCTAGGCTGACTTCATTCAACAAGATTTGCAATCTTTTAAGGCCGACATGAAGGATTAGTTTCAACCCACTCATTTGTATATATATTCAGTTTGTTCGTCCATTCCAGTTAGTTCGATCATTATACTCAAGTGCGATCTCAACTACTATTCTAGTGCGAACACATCTGATGATAAAGTGCGAACTTGTCTGAGATTTAAGAGCGAATTGACCAGATCTGTGATATCAATCAAGTGCGAACTTGTCTGAGATTTAAGAGCGAATTTACCAGATCGGTGATATCAATCAAGTGCGAACTTGTTAGAGATTTAAGAGTGAATATACCAGTTCAGTGATATAAATCAAGTGCGAATATAACAAGCAAGTGCGAATTTAGAATACAAGGGCGAACATTGCACAGTGTTGAGCTAACACAGATTGAAGTCAATCCAGTGCATAGATTGAAGACCTTCGAGTGCAAAGTGAACATTACCAGATCTGTGTGCTGATATTGCCAGGTGTGATTTAGAGGTTGTTATCTGTCATTCATTATTGCCAGGTGTTGTATATCGGTCTTGTGTTAGACCTCATTGTAATTTGTAAAATTGCCACTGTTACATCAAATATAAGAGAGATCTTCGTTGCTGGGTTTTTCTCCCTCAAGAGGAGGGTTTTCCCAGGGTATATGCTATGTTATTTTGTCTGATTTTGAATTATTTTTCTGTGCATTTAATCTGTTCACATAAATTTAACATGGTATCAAAGCGGGTTTGAGGATCGTGATCAGATTATTGCACTCAGATTATCTCATTTGTTCAGTTTGTCAAGATGGTGTATGATTTGAAGGTTGAAGATTCAAGTGAATATCTGTCTCATTCAGCATTGTCAAGTTGTGTACCTTCCAACACCAACACTTGGATAATCGACAGTGGTGCCTCTCATCACATAACCGGATTCGAGGAGCACTTATCGAGTTTGGTGGAAAAGGAATCTTCTGAACAAGTCATCATTGGAGATGATGCCAGCTACTCCGTAAAGGGAATTGGGACCTCCACACTTCACTTGGATTCCGGCATATCGTTTCAATTGGGCAACGTTCTTTATGTTCCCGGAATCAAGCGTAATCTTATTTCTATTTCTGCTTTGGAAGATAAAGGATATCA
>VDFB02177550.1:0-10915 GCA_007258455.2 Sequoia sempervirens | reverse complement strand
CTATCCCATAGTGGATTGGTGCCACTTTGATATGAAAAGTGGCCCTTTCCCAACCCTTTACAAGCTCAATGATAAAATTCCTTGAAGATGCTATGCTATGAAGTGGACAAAATTAGCTCTTAATGTGAAGATAGTAAATTTGCTCTAAGTTGTGGATGATCAAAATGAATGATAGCCTCTCTATTTATAGAAGAATTTGATGAGAGAAGAGTCAAAAAGGATGAATGTGGGATAAAAACCCAACCAATAGGAAGAAGCCACTTGTCACCATGTGAATGGGCCAAGGATGTGCATATTTTGATGAATGTGCCCATAAATGCAATTAGTTGAAATTTGAAATTAGTGAAATGACAAGGTGGAGGGAGAGTCAAATGGAGTCATGGCCACTTGGCTCAAGGAAAAAGGACTTGTAAGATGAAATAAAAGCCTTGTTGGAAGGACACATCCCATTTGGAGGGATTATCAAATTTGGAGGAATATTCGCTCAAAGATGCCAAGTTGACAGAAAATGAAGATTTAATACATTAACTAAATTGATTTATTTGTGCAAGTGGGAAAAGCTAGAGGATGTGACATGGATTAGATTAGCATTAATCATTATTTGATTAACTTAAGTGAATATTAGGTGATTTTGACTTTTGACTTAGATTTTAGGATTAAAATAAATCAAAATGAGAAGAAAATGATAAAGATTTGATTTATTTAATCAAAGAGGATGATGTTAGTGGTTTAATTAAATAAATTTGATTTATTTAATTAAATGAATAACTTTAGAAGTTAATTAAATAAGATTGATTTATTTAATTATAGGGGGACTTTAGGATTGATTTATGATTTAATTAAATAAAATTGATTTATTTAATTAAAAGATGAACATTAGAGATTAAATATTTGGAAAATTAGATTAATGATGTGAATTTTGTGTCTACAAGCCTAAGTAAACTTAAGAAGGTGGAAAACATTTACGCTAACAATATTTATACTTAATTATGCAGAAATTCCCAAATTTACAACACTACAAGTCGACATCAGATCTAGGAGGATAAAATCTCACCAAGAATTTGAATTAATTTTAATTTTGGGCCACATGGGACTCATACACCCAAGATGGTTTATGAGTCTCATTAAAGGCATAATTTATGGGACCAAGTTCAAAAATGCTTAGAAAGGTGTAAACCAGGATCGAGACCCAAAACCCTAGGTGGGACTCATATGCCCAAGGTGGCATATGAGTCTCAGATCACCAAATATAGGCCACACAACCTACAAACACTTGAATTATGATTGGTTGTTGATTTTTGTTAGGATTATCCTCAAAAATATACATTAAATGAGGCTTGTGGATGCAAAATAAGGCCAATTAAAGCATAAAGAATCCCAATTATTAAATTTGACAACCCTAGAAAAGTGTGAAAATGTGTTACAACACTCCAAATAACTTGATATGATTTAGTTCACAAGGTCCCAAGACCTAATGTGAGTGCTAATCACATTACAACACTAATTCAAGGCATCATTAAGCTCAATTTTACAAGGAGGGCCTAAACAAGTGTGAAAAATGTCACCGATGACATTTTTTGACACTACAGTATATTGGATGACCTGTATTGATTATTTATTTTCTTCCCTTCTTGGAGCAAGGGGTCATGGTAGTTTTTTTTCTTATGGGTAGCTTAGAAGTATATCTTGATCCATAAGAAGCACGTTATGTTTATGAATAGTTTAATATGTCTTTATACTTAGACATGGAAATTTATAATTTTGAATAGTTCAGCATGTTTCAATTGTAATTTCCCCTAATTGGGGTATGCTTAATTTTTACCAAAAGTAACAAGTCCAATAACTTTGATATAATTAGGAATTGAAAACTCTATAGCTAGTGATAATTGTCTTAGTTATATTTGACTCTATATTACAATGATGTCCCTGGAGAGTTGTTGTTAGTATACTTACCTCAACTTGACTACCAATAAGGCTAATACCATACTCTAAAGTATCAGGATGATTTAGTATCCAATATTCTCCTAGCTCATGAACTAATATTTCATCACAACTCTCACAACAAGACTTATTATTTTAGACAATTTTTCTCTCATTTTATTACCACTAGGATTCAAAGCAATGAATACAAACTCTTGATTATCCTTGTATTTTTGTGTAAACATTTAACAAATTTTTGAGGTAAGTACATTTCTAATGAGGGTGTAAAATAGCTTTTAGGGTTTATGCAACACAGCCTAGTCAAACATCTTTCAACATATATCTAGTCATAGACTCATAGGTATTTAATGAGATCTTATAACCTCCTAAATAATACTCAAGTGCAAAATTATTGGATTGATCAAGTCCAATAACATGTATAAAAAAGATGTACAAAAATATTAGAATTCATAGCTTTGATACCAATTGTAATGTCCCCTAATTGGGGTATGTCTATTTTTTTCCAAAAGTAAAAATTCCAACAATATAATTGGTTTTGGTTATAGTATTCTAAAATTAAATCATATATAAGTTATTGAACTTAAGAGTAAATGGAAAATTAAGATAAATAACATCATCTAATTAGATCTAATCTATAGTTCCATTTCCAATAACTAACCATAGCAAGGATTGGAGAGGAAAGAATGATAGGGCACCTAGAGACTATTCATCACACTTAATCCCAAGAGTGTGGTATAACACCCCTTGTCCCACAAGTGGCAAGAACCCCCATTACCATCCAACATGGGGTGGCCTACTTACATTGTGGAACCAATATGTTGCCTCTCCCAATCATATTTCCTTGCTAATCCATGCATGATTTCTTATAGGGAAAAAATTAATTAAATCAATAATTATAAGAGTCTTAAATATATTAGCAATTTTCATTAGTAACTAGGTTAAAGATGCATAAGAGATTATATATATAAAAACATTATACTCCAACATGATGCATACAAATCACTTATTAAATCCAATGGTTGTTGCTTTTTCTGAATGTAAATATTTATATATTATTTGATCTCCTTTGATGCTTGATTGATTAACAATTATAACACACACACACACACCTTAATTTATATTTTGCATCTTACTTCCTAATAATATTCTTACTAGAAACAATATGTATTTTAATAGATATCTCATATTTTACTTTCTTCTTTTCTTTTTCCAAATAGCACTCCATTCATCTCAATTAATACTTATGCAAAATGACCCCACCTTCCTATATATCCTTCATTATGGGGTGAATAGTCACAACCTCCATAATCATTGCAATCCTCCCATAGAGATGAACCCTTCCAAGCATTGCCTTTTCTCAATGATTTATGTCTTTATTTAATGCCTTAACTTAAAGTCTCTTTAGTGCCACTTAATTAAATGGGAATCGCTTCCTTTTGGTTAATCACATCGAACTCTCTAAGATCCCTTGGTTGTTGTGATTATGTGAATGTTGCAAACATATTCAAGATGAGGGAATGTCATTAGTTCACAAGAGAAATTATTTACTTTTGAATGATTGAGTATGTCACAATTTATAGGTTATTTTCAATAATACTAGCATACACTAATATATTTTATTTTGTGTGTCTTTGGGTGAATGAGGAGATTTGGTGTAGCCACTTTATTAGATTTCTAGATGAGTTATGCATAATCCATTGGATGTCCTTTTGTTTGTTTAATGAGGGGTAATGTTGGAACTATAATATTACATCTATAGATTAGTATGTCATAATATTAAACAAATAAACATTTCAAATGTTATTAGTGTTAGTAAATGATTTAGTGATTACTTTCTAGGTTAGTTGTAGGATTTTTCCTATAAATAGTTAACATGTTTAAGAAATTCATATTAAAAAAACAATATTTTATAAGTGGATGCAACAAGTTAAAAAATTATCTCAATGAGAATGAATATAGCATAACATATTATTCATTGTCATTCTTTAAATAATGTCAATTGCTCTTAATTCTTTTTTTTTCCTATAAATTTTAATACATAAAATTTTCCTAACATTTGACTTCACGAATAAATATATATAAATGAAACTTGTGCATCATTGATGCATTCATTTTTAAATTCATGGATGATGCATTTACTCCTAATTTAGAATGCATATCGGACATGACAACTACAATGGTTGTTTATTAATTATATGCCTAAACATTAATGTTTTAATATTTAATAATTTTATTTTTATACCATTAAGAAAGCATTTTGTTTTTCCTTGAATAAATTATGATTAGATATAGATAATTTTCAATGCAACTTTTACACTTTACAAGCTTTACTACATAGTATGGCCTAGAATCCTTATAAAAATGTTTAATAATATACTTCTTGTGCAATGCCATTAACTAGTTTCATTTACTTGTTTTAAAGAACTAAAACAATATAAAATTTTATTAGTGGAAAAACATTTGTCAATAAGATTTTTTTTATTATTTATTTTATATAATAAAAATTTAAATAAAGAGATAAATATTAGAAAAAACAATTAAAGGTTAATTAAAACATTAATTTCCCTTCGAAAGATAAGGACTCAAAAAGTTAATATTTGACAAAAATTTCAAAAAAATAGATTTTATAAAATTATCAAAGAAAATAAATTATAGATTTAACATAGATATTAGACTTATTTCAAACAAACAATGTAAAAATAAAAGTAAAAGAAAATGATCAAAATAGCATGTAAAATACATGGCCTAATGGAAAATAGTATAACATAAAACAAGCCTTGACATTATTATTACCTATTAATTAATAAATACAATTAATTAATACGTTTCAAAGTTAAATTTCAAGATTTAAAAACAACCTTGTCATTGACTAGAACTCAAAGTAATTATTACTCTCCACATAAATTAAAAACCTAAATATAATACTTAAGACATTGTTATCAATCCCCTAAAGCTATATTATTGATGCCTTGGGATATTAAATTATCGATATACTTATTAGTATATTATTAACAATTAATAGTACTCTAATCTTCCAAGGACTATTTTGTAAAATCAATTATGTTGCATATTGTAGATTCAATCAATTTTTAATACTTTTCCTCTTTTAAAATCACCATAAAATATGTCAAAAGCATTTTACAATAATAATTAAGAATAGAATGTGTTGAAGTGAATGTGCTAACAAAAAAAACTATTTTTTTAAAATTAACAAATATTTACACATCAAAATAATAATACTTAATAATAAACATCATATTTCCAAAATAAAAACACTAAAGTAAAAAAAAAAAAAAAAAAAAAAAAAAAACTTAACCACATACATTTAGATACATATATTTAAGAGACAATAAAACTAAAGTCAACTAATTTACAGACTTATTACAAGTTTAGAAATCTAATATAAGTGTTGGAGCAGGCGTGGTGTGGCGATCGCATTCAGATCTGCAGCTTTCTTTAATGTCACGCCAAGCTTTTCACTCATGTCTGACTCTTCCCATTTCATTCCATCTGGATGTGCCCACTCAAAGCATTGGAGTAGCGAAGCCAACTGAAACAGAACCATTCGATTGGCTAAAGGAAGTCCGACGCAAATTCTTCTCCCTGCTCCAAATGGAATCAGCTCAAAATTTTGACCTTTGTAATCTATCTTGCTGTTCTCACCTTCCAAAAATCTCTCCGGCATAAATTTTAAGGGCTCCTTCCAGATCGCAGGGTCCCGTCCAATAGCCCACACATTCACTATAACCTGGGTGTCTTTGGGAATAAAAAATCCCCCAACTTCACAAGAGCTCTCAGCTTTGTGGGGCAGTAGCAATGGAGTCGCTGGGTGCAATCGAAACACTTCTTTCAACACTGAATGGAGATAAGGCAGTCCATCAATGTCGGATTCTTCTACTCTTCTCTTCATACCAACTGTCTCGTCCAGTTCTTCTCGAACTCGTGCCATTTTCTCAGGATTACGCAGGAGTTCCGCCATTGCCCATTCTACTGTACTTGAAGTCGTTTCAGCACCAGCGAAGAAAAAGTCCTGCAACGTTAGAAATAATTAATTATTCCCCCGCGTAAGAAAAGTCTTGTGCTGCTATTATTTTTGCAACTCCTTTGAAACAATTTGGAGAATATTTTCGCCACTTTGCAGCTACTTATAAGCTATGTTATTCATGTTGGAATATGCAATCTTGATAGTCGTCAATACTATTATGCTCAATCTCCACATTTAATTAAGTACAAGTGTATATCTCTATATTTATCTTTTTGCGTACTCTGCTGTATATGAAAACAAGCGCTGCAGTGCAGCGTAGTTCCTGCCAGTGTTGGTAGGGCAGTTTTGAGAAAGTGGAGATTGTTAAGAGATTCAATAGATCAGGTCTCACGTCCACTAAGTTGGGTTAAGTTGTGGGGTAATCAAATGTAAACCAGAACATGGACTTTCTGAATGATCAATAAATATAGGTAGCTCCAAAGCCAGGAACGAACTTATCATTTAACACTATTCATTTTAGTGAGAAAATATCACCAGACCTTAAAAAAGCAACTCTATGGTATGCTAATTAATCAAGCAATTTGTGTAGCAAAAGCTTTATAAAAGAGCAATGGTTGAAGCTAATTAATCCAAACAAGCAATTTGATCCAACTAGACCTAAAAATACAAATCTATGAACATCTTTGTCTTGATTAATTAGCTTCAACCATTACTCTATGATATATATAGTTAGCATGCCATAGAGGTGCATCGTACAAAAAGCTTTATAAAAGAGCAATGGTTGAAGCTAGTTAATCAAGATAAGCAATTTAAGTAGCACACAAAACTGCATGATTGTTTCAAGGATATTCCTTGTCTTGGTGGGTATCCTAATTGTAATAGCTAGGAGCTCACCATTTATTTTTCTTTTTCTTTCAATGGATTGTATGGATATCAGACACCTTGGGTCGGACTTACGAACATTTATATATTGTACAAGAAATGTTGAAACTACAATTGTTTTTGGAGCAAAGTGACTTTCAAATTGCTTTGTTTCATAGAGTGAGCTTTCTGAGACGTTGAAGAATCTGAAGCCCTATCTTGTACGACAAATTAATTTTAGTTATATCATGGAATCTCAGCTTTTAAGTTTTTTTGCCGAAGATATATCATATATCTTTGTAAAAAGTTCAAAATTATGTTGTGGCGTAATCGAATTTAAATCCATCTCCCTTCCCAAAAGCAGTGACCCTACAAAGAAATCCAATATGTTTCTAAGAGTGTTACCATGGAGGCCCTTGCCAACCCTTCTGCCTGCTACTCCTTACACACAAGACAAATTGGGTTGGTAACAGTAAAATGCTAAACCCAGAAAAGTGAAAATAAGAATTATAGTACACAAACTAAACAGCATATCTCATTACTTAGAAATTTTCCAACCAACATTTTTCTTTTTACTTAAAAAAGAAAATGTTTTCCCCATTGGTTGAAAAGTTGTGATATTGAATTTCTAAACAGGAAGCCAAAACTGCCCATGAAAATACTGTCAGCAGATGTTTTCCCCATCAAGGTTGAAAAGAGGTGATATTAAATTTGGGAACAGGCAGCTGGACTGCCCATGAGGTCAGCTGGACTTGAAAAATACCAGAAGGATAAGCCCTTCCCCTTCAGCCTGCTGCAATTGTATTGACAAAATTTTGTTAAAGCAATACAGTTTAGCAATAGATCTAATCATCCCCAGATTCTAATTAGATATGCATTTAGTTCAAGAAAAGAGATGTATTTTAAACTATTCAGTAAAATTCAGTGGTATCATGATTCATCTATGAGGAAATGAATGGAATGCCGAACTTCTTTTCATTCATGAGTGAAGTTAATTCCTTGGTCAGAAACCCATTAGGAGAAGCATAAAAAATTGTACTTCAAATAATAGTTATATACAGCTAAACTTACCCAGAGTTGCCATCCAAACCTGAAATTACATAGGCTACTTTGTTTCTACCCAACAAGGCAGGTAAGTGGCCAAAACATTAAATAAGCTCATTCTTTAATAAATGCAAAGAAAACAAATTATAGGAGACCAATACAACTTCCAACTAAGCAATAGGATATTGAATGAAAAATAATTGAATTATGTTCAAATTTTGAAGCATCACTTGCAGCCAAGAGCAAGTAATTAAATATAATATACACTTTTCCCAACTATACTAAAGAAAACTTGGACAAGGAAGCTAAATTTGGAATGAATTGACTATAGTTCGCAATACTTTTTCTGATTTTGGAAAGACACTATTATAGTGACAAGCAAATAAGATGTTGAGTGAAAAATATGGTTGGTTTGAAGCTACAATCTATGAAGACCCTGTTTGCACTTCATTCCAGACCAAAAATATTTTTGCAAAAAATGAAATATGGGAGTTACAAACTATGGAATCCAAGTCTGTTCAATTCCTTGAAGTTATCTTAAGTATTGGTCTAGTTTCAAATGTGTAAAAATACATTGATGCATGAAGGCAAAGATATAGTTGCCAATATTTTTCCTCCCGTTTGGATTAATCTAACCTGTCTCCACAATTTCTTTTCTCTTTGTAAGGTTTAATGAGAACCCTAGCACCACAAACATAGTGAGGATTTCCTTTGGCTAAGACTACTTTCACTCTCTAGGGGTAATCATATGTTACAAATCCAAACATCTATTTTATCTGGTATGGGATCCTCACATCCTGTACAGGTCCATAAATCCTGAGAACCAAAGCTCATGTTAGCATTTATTCATTTAATTTGGTTTTAAACAAGATATTAATATGCAGAAACAATAAAGAATGGTTAAGAATGGCCAGTGAAACTCAAATAAGTAACACAATGAAATAATTGAGTGCATCTCACCTAAAGTGAGTCAAAGCAGAACAAGAACAAAAAAATTGCTAGACAACTCCTAGCAACAAATGCAATGCCTAGAAGACCAAAGTTATGCAACCAGTTAGGAAAAACTGGAATCAAATACAATTTGTACAGTGTTCCTTTTGTGAAAAGCGAGTCAACAAAATAAAAAGGAGGAAGAATCAATTCAACCCATATAATAACTGCTTTTCGGGACTTCTAACTGTATGTATGAAGTTAATATAAGATTTCCCCTACGAGATCTTCAAATACATATACATCAAGGCCAACTATGAAACAACAGAGCTGAGATTCAGAGTTGTCTACAAAACAGAGGAAGAGACAATATGATAAGAGGTAACTTGCATTGATTGGCCACACTAATATTTACCCAGCACCAACCATAAAGCATTATTGCATGTTGGAAAAAAAACCTATTATGTTATTCAATCTTAGCGTCAAAGCAAAACAGAAGCATGGTGAGTATGAGAAAAGGCTAGGGATGATTAAATAATTGTTCACGCGTTTCAAAAATTGTTGTAAAACGAACTAACTAGCAAGTTCTGCCTGCCTTAAAGAAAGCCTTCAAGAGTAGCAACCTGTGCTATACATTTTCTGTTGGGGCTTGTTGATGTGTTTTTTGTGACCGCACCAACGCAGAATAAAGTCGCTAACAGCTACCCTATCCTCTCTTGATCAAAGTATCCAGCACGCTAAGATTGCGAAAGAGTTCGTGCGTTCAACTCCAAGTTTCTTTCAATGCGAATAGTCTCAGTTGGCTTGATGTGATTTGCTGGTATCTCAAGGGGACTTACGGAATTGTTCAGCATCGGAGAAAGGAATTCAAATGCTCAAAAGATTCGTCTATGAAGTTCTTGTTTCTTGAACTAACTTGAATGTACTGAATTTAAAATGCAGGGTTTAGAGAGCTCTAATCTACTCTAAGGCGTGGACATGGCAATCAATTCTCACAAGCTTTAACCAAGCTTTGCTTTGCCTCACTTCGGACAGCTTCCATAGAACCGGTGCAATCTTCAAAGGAGTAGCTTAAGGTGTTCAGATCATAATTCAACGCGAAGATACCGTCACAACGACGCATACCAACGTGTGAATCACAAACGAAGTTAAGTCCGTGATGTTCCAATTGACCACGCAAGGCGAACTTACCTTCAGCGAGCCCACTAGTGGTATGGATAAACAAAGTTTGCTCGAATTGAAGACCACCTTCCACAATTAACATCTACTTGCATGGAATGAAAATTATACTACTTTGAACTATTTTATGCTACCATTTGAATCAAAAGGACGAAGAAACCTTGCTAGCTACTCACAACAAAGATGAAATTCACCATCAATGAAAAACTCTTTTATTGAGAGAGTGTTCACAACAATTTCTTACAAAGTTTTCAAAGGGAAAACTTTCCCTCTTCTTCAAACTACACTATCAATCTATACTGCTACCCCTAAGTTGTCCCTCTCTATCTCTAACTTCAAATTCTAATTCTACCTGCCTAATTTAATTTCTACCGAAGTTACAAATGAGGGGACTCCCCTTTATATAGCTGGCCAAGTCCAACGGACGGCTCAGATTACAATTGGCTGAATGGCCCAGATTGTGCCACCTCAGCCCTAACAAGATTCACCCTAAAAACTGCCACCAAGAGGAGTGGGGTAATAAATGAGCCACTAATGTCCATCATCCTTCTAGAAGATTCCAATCCAGAGACGCGTTCACACTGTTCTTGATCTTCTTCTTGATGTTGTTCTTCAACTTCGCTCGAGCTTCCATTCTTTTCTCCATCTCAAGTTTTGAAAACATTTCTCCTCTGTCACTAAGTCTCAACACTTAGCCATTTTCTTGCAACTTTTCTTTTTTCATGATCTATCATCTTGGACTATTTGCTTCATCACTTCAAGTCATCATCGCCTGGTCTCAATGTTCCCCCTGCAAAACAAGCAAGGAGAAGAGTATTAGAACACTCCATCATATAAACTTAACTTGCTTACCAAGATTTTCAAGTTTTGATCTCCAAGGGTTCATCGTTTTTCTAGCCAGCTTCGCGTTCAAATTCTTCATGCCTTAGCCAAATTTCCAACCCATCCTACATTCTGCCTGGGCGTACTTCACTC
>VDFB02177549.1:0-26394 GCA_007258455.2 Sequoia sempervirens | reverse complement strand
TAGTCCTTTAGGAGTTTGTCATACTAAATTGGCAGTCCATCTATTCGTATCTCATCAATAATCAAGTAGATATGTTTGTCGAACTACGTGGTATCTACATGTATAATGTAGGCAAGGCTAATCTATTGATCAGCCCCTAAGGCCCCTAGGATAGGTCTTTAGGTTAGGTCTTGGTCAAAATCTCAGAAAACCCCAAAAAATTTGAAAATGCGAAAAGAAAAAACATTTGTAAAATCTTGAAAATACCAAAAACAGCCTCAAAACAATTTAGAAAACTCCAAAAACATCCAAATATTTGAAAAAAATCCATCCACCCTCATCTCACTTTCACCCACAATAAACATTCACTCATAATAAATCAATCGTCATCCTCAACCTTTGGTGAAACAATCGGAAAAAAATCTAGTAGGTTAAAAGTGAAAACTTAATCATCAAAGTCTGAAGTCTAGGTCAGTAAGTAAACAAATTGGTCAACTCTTTGTGTCAATAGCCTATCTTCCAATAAATCCCATATCAATCATCTGATATCATCATGTCCTAGGATGCATCCTTCCTACAATGGACATCAACATCAGGCATCACCATAGTTTAGTCTTGGCTAGTGGTATTGAAGAACATTAGCTTGTTTTTTTACTTTATCTTTGTCTTTTGGCTTATCTTTTTGTGCCCATTTTGATGACCTCTCGATGATGTCCAAAATGAAGGGAAATGGGGCAACGATCATTATCTTTTATTTGTTGTGATTGTTGGATATTCTTGTAATATAACCTTGGTCATGCGTGCTTTGTTTGGTCTGTAGGGAGGGTGTTTTAGGTTTCTTGTTGACCACATAGGAAGACTCACTTTTCTATTTTTTGGTTCAAGATATTTGAAATATCTAAACTATATTTTGAATAAGGTTTTGTATGTCAGGTGTGAACAAGAGTAATCCTATCTAATTTTCGAGTCAAAGTCCATCACACTAGGTACAACACCATCCTAGTTCTTTATACCTTGATGCATTGTGCCTATGTGTGTTATCAAATATAAGATAATTGTCCCTTTTAAAATCCCAACTCCTCAGTGGGAAAATCATCATCATCATCTCATGTCTTGTTGGAGTCCTCTTCTTTCTTCTATCTTCTTTCTGCACTAACATGGTACCATGATAGTTAATCAAAATTCAACATATATGCATCCATCCTGCATCCAAAAACCATCAGCATATTGCATATCATAACATATAGGAAATATTAAATCATATCACATACACTGCATTTCCATCATTTCAATAATATAGATTGGTTATTCAAAGCATTTCATCATTTACACATTTGCATTCATTTGTATCATCATATTCATAAATTATATAAAGCATCATTTGCATTCATCATATTATAAACATCATCATAATATCCATAGAACATATATAAGCATCATTCATTTTCAAAAGATAAGCATCATATAAATACATCACCATATATGCATGAAAAAGAATAATGAAAAAATTGCATTTCATCCATTAGGGGCATAATATAGATCTGTTAGTCTAAACATTTACATACCATAACATTTTGCATACATCATAAAAAGTACATAAGAAAAGGTACAGAAAAATAAGTTCATCCATACATCATCACATAAGCATCATATAGTATCATCATCATAGCATCATAACATAGAAAATCATTGCATCACATTGCACAACATATAGAAATAAGATCCATCTGGATAATGCATAGAATTAGAATAGGACACATCACATCGAATCAATGTGATCTCATATCATATATATCATCAAAATATACACTACCATGGTACATAATCAGATCAAAATATACATGTGTATGTCAATAGAGTACAAAGGCCCATTGGGCTATCAAAAATGAGCTCATGGGGCACAAAAAGAATCCTGTCTCTAAATCAAAATGAAGGCTAGCCCTGCTAGTTCCTACCCTCACCACTTGCTATCTCCCCGTGATCCTCTGTGGGTCTGTGGCCTGTCCTCTGTGAAAAATTTGGCACTCAGGATGCCCTTGGCATAACCTGATAATAGTGCATCCTATAGTAATCAACCTCTTGAATGGGCTCCCTATATGAATGAAGTGGCACCATGCTTCGAGAGGAGGATGCAGACATACTCTCTATCTGTTGTCATCTGCCCATCTCTACTATTGCCTGCAACTCCGCAACCGATCTTTGCTGGACCGCCCGGTCCTGCTCTGCCTACAGCTGATCTCTCTCAGCCATAAGTACCTATATCTATGCTTGAAGCTGAATAATTTACCAATCCCTAGGGTCTAGTTGCACAGGTGGCTAATCCTGATCCCCATCTTTGGGTGGTGTCGGAACCCTATCCTGGTGTCATTCCTATCGTCCCTAGTCTTGATCCTATCTAGGGACATCCTATCTCTGCTCACCCACCTGCGGATCTGAGAGTGGTTGATCTTGTGGACCCTTGTCCTGATCTGGCTGATGTGGTGGTGATCCTCCCCCTCCTCAGCCCTCATCTTCATCCCCTAGGCCCCATCCTGCTCCCTTGCCTTTGGCTCTACGCTAGGAAGATGGTTTCCTTGGAACTATAAATCGAAGAGGCGTCTTGAACCAATCTCAATATGCCTACGTTGTGCCTGCGTTTTCCTGACCCTGATCATATGGCCATGGTCTGGCCACTAGCTGCATAAAACTTTTCACTGCCTCATGTGCAGGTATATAACAGCCCCAGGAGCTCTGGCTCATCATTCATGCAAAAATGGCCACATATTGATCATCTGGCATATCCTGTGGCTTGTCAAACTGCCTCTGAACCTTTCCTGGTAGGTATATCTCAAGCATTGTGTGCTCCTTACCCTGCATCAATTTGTCTTGGAAGATGAAGAAAAGTTGTTGTATGTCATCGTACCATGCAGAGCATCCAAGGTATGGTCGCCATGTGAACACTCGCATATTGTCCAAAACTCTCCTCCAATGAGGAATCTCGTGTTGTCATGTGTGGATGAAAGAAACACCTCCTCTATATTTCTAGAAAAATGGATCAATTGGCTCCATATAGTAATAGGAACAACTCTCGGATGAAGCACAACAATGTGCTCCCAAGCCTAGATGTGAAGCAGTGTAACACCAGCCCCAAGCACTCGACCGTCTAGGTATGCAAACTCATGCAAATCTTTGTACAGTGAGGCTAGAAGAACTAGCCCCCAGGAAAAGCATGTTTGTCACCGAACCATGCGCTCACAAGCAAGCCCCCATCTAGGACTGAAGTATCAGCCCCACCCATCTGATACAACGAGACCTGATATGATAGCTGCAATAACAAGGTAGAAGGGTGACATAGAGAGCCTATAATGCTCTAACTCAATCTAACCCTTGCAGAAAACAAGCTCATCCTGGCCCATAACATCGTAACAGGCCTCCCTCCCAACATCCATGTCATATATCATGCACTCTCTGTGGATGGGCAATCTGTGGATCTACCACACGTCCTCTAGTGTGACCATCCCCTCACCTATCAGGAGGTGGAAAGAGGATGTCTCACTGTGCCATCTCTTATCGAGTGTCATTAGCATACCCAAGTGTGTCCAAACGGTCTGAGCATAAACAATATACCAAAGTCTGATACGCCCTAGGTGCTCCTGTTGTCACTCAGGCATATCATCCAAAATGTCAAAAAGATCCTAGGACCTGTGCTAGTGTGAGTAGAGTATCATCATCTCCTCCTGCATCAAGAAAGCCACCGCATTAAAATTTTGTAAAAAGCATGATCCTGGTTTGTCTCAACATACCCCAAACAACCTTAGCATTGTTGTCTATGGGTTCGATGCAATTTGAAACTTTCAAACTATGCTGCTAGGAGTCTTTGACCCTTAAACTCCGCCGCGGCGTTGCAGTCTGAGTGTGCGGCCCAGTTTGACCTAAACCCCAAATTACAAAAGGGAACGCCACGATGCACTTTTCATATGCGACTAGGTTTGGAATTTAAACCCTAATTCCAAACTGTGTTGCGACATTGCTACTCACAATTGTGGCACAGTTTGAGGCCGTGCGACACCGATTTAAACTTTCCAGCGGTGCAATACAGGACCGCTCCTAAAAACTAAGTTTTCTAGCCTAATAAATGTGTACGAAAATGAAAAAAATGAAGTCAGGTCAAGTTGAATCACCAGTGGTCCAGTGCCAGGTAGCCTCTAGTGTGTGCGTACTCTATCAAAAATGTGCTGAGGAAGTTATCGTTGTGCCATCTCACGAAAGGGTTAGAGCTCAAAATTGCAAAATCTTTAAACGCTGAATGTGAAAATGAATTGGAAGTGGCCCCTCAAGGCCTATTTAAGCTTTAAAATTAGGGTTTTTTGACCCTATTTAACCATCCAGCTAGGGTCTTTGACCCCCGATCCCGTTTTCACCCGACCAAGGGCCGTTTTGCATCATTTTTTGCATTTTATCTCATCTTTTTGGCGTTCTGGAGCCTTTCTGGATCCGTCAAGCACCTTGTGCCTCTTTTTATGCGAGATCACCCAAAAATTTGAATTTTCTTCTGATCTCTCGAGGGGGTAGTATATCGGCATGTTTTCTCTCACCGGGGCAATAGTGGGGCAAGTTTTGAAATTGATTTTTTTTTCCTTTTGATCGAGACAGATTATTCTTTGAACCAATGTAACGAGTACTTTGCTTCAAAGAGGGGTAAAATGTAGACATGGAAAATATACCAACATACTTGATTCCGATTACTAACAACATTTCATCTTGAATCACCTTCTTAGCTTATCATCACTCTTCATCCCTTAATTAAATAAATAAGAATTTATCTAATTAAGTCATTCTCTCTTATTAATTAAATCAATCAATCTGATTTAATTAACCCTAAGTCTCTATTTAATTAAATAAATCATTTTATTTGATTAAATCTCTGAAGTCACCCTATTAAATTAAATAAATTAAAACTTGTTTAATTTAATCTAACATCATCCCCTTTAGTTAAATAAATCAAATCGTTTATTTAATTAAATCTAAATCACATTCTTCCCATCCTTTGATTTAAATCAACCCATAAATCTAAATCAAATAGTCATATCAACTAATCCCTCATTAAATTAATTAAACCTTGATTAATTTAATCTTAATCTCCAAATTTCTCTAGATTTTGCCACTTGCACATGAAAATACATTTAATGGATTTATTAAATCCCTATTTTCTTTCAACTTGGCACTTTTAGGGGAATATTCCTCCAAGTTTGAAAATCCCTCCAAGTGGATTTGTCCTTCCAAGAAGACATTCATTCCATCTTACATGTCCTTGTACATTGAGCCAAGTGGCATTTAATTCATTCTTTTTCCCTCTTGCATGTCATTTCACTATTTTCAAATTCCACCTAATTTCATTTAATTTGCACATTCATCAAAATGTGCTCAAGCTTCCTCCATTCACATCTTGACAAGTGGAACTTGCCCATTGGGTGTTGAATGATCCCACATTCATCCCATTTTGCATTTCTCCATCTTGTCTTTCTATAAATAAGAGGTTTCTCTCCTCATTTTGATCATCCACAATTTGAGCAAGTTTACTATACTTAATTTTATCCTCAAGCATATCTATTTCCATCAATTTTATCAAGGTCTTAGCTAGGTTATGCAGATTTTTCATCATGGAGCTCAAGTGAATCTTCAAAAAAGTGGATCAATCTTCATCACTCATCAACAATTCATCATAGGAGTTGGGAAAGGGCCAATTCTCAAATCAAATTGGCACCAATTCCCCCATGGGATCAAGAGTTTGCTTGCTTAATTAGGATTTCATTGATTTCTCATTGTGTTCTTCAATTTTATTTCTTATTTTGATCATTGCTAATGGATTTCATGGGGAATCTTGATTCTTACTTGCATTGGATCTAATGATGTGTTTGTTTCTTGTGTTTTGTAGGTATTAGGATTGGGGTCTCCAAGCAGCAATTCTAAATATCCTCTACCCTACCACCCGCATCTCCCTCCCTCTCTCACCTCTCAAATTTACAATCCCATCTCCTCTCTCCTCCTAAATTCTACCATTCCCCATCCTCTCTCTCTCCCTCCAACTTACCAATGCCCATCTTCTTCTCTCTCTCTCTCCCACCCTACCACTCATCTCCTCTATCTCTCACCCTCCCAACCACCAATCTCTATCTCCTTCTTCTCTCATTCCTCCCTATCTCACTCCTTCCTTCTCTCTCACCCTCTCCTCCCACCCAATAATTCCCTATTCCTCATCTCCACTCCTTCCATACCCTCCCTGGCCTCTACCAATCCCTATCTCCTCTCTCTCTCCCTCCCACCCTACCAATCTCATCTTCTCTCTCATTCTCCCAATTCCACCACCCTCATCCCCTCCTCCTCCTCACCCTCCTGCTAATATAACCTATCCCTCTCTCCTCACTCCCACCTCTACCAATCCCTCATCTCCTCCTTCCCTCTCCTCACCTCCCACCATCAACTTTGGTCTCCTCCTCTCTCTTCTCTCTCTCCCTCCCACCTTACCAATCCATATCTCCCTCCTTCCCTCTTTCTCTCCCACCCTCTATCCCTGCCACCCTACCACTCCTTATCTCCCTTCTTCCCTCTTTCTCTCCCTCCCTCTCTCCCTCCCACCCTACCATTCCCTATCTCCCTCCACCTGTCCCTCTCTCTCCCTCTCACCCTAACAATCCCTCTCTCCCTCCCACCCTACCAATCCTTCTCTCTCTCTCTCTCTCTCTCCCACACTACCAATCTTCATCTCCTCTCTATTCCTCCCACCCACACCCATCTCCTCATTCCTCTCTCGTCTTCCCACCTTACAACTTCATCTCTCTCTCCTCTCCCACCCTACCAATACCTATTCCTCTCTTCTCTCTCCCACCATATACCATAATATTTATCTCCTTCTTTATCTCTCTATTCCTCCCTATCTCACTCCTTCCCTCTTTTCTCCCCTCCTACCTACCATACTCCCCATTCCTCCCTATCTCTCCTTTCCTCTCTCTCCCTCCCACCCTACCAATCCATATCTCCTCTCTCTCCCTCCCACCATACCAATCCTATCTCCCTCCTTCCCTCTCTCACCCTCTCACCTTATCAATCCCTATCTCCCTCCTTCCATCCAAATCTCTCCCTCCACCTACCCCTCCCTGTCTCTGTCACACCCTACCAATCCCTATATCCTTCTCTCTCTCTCTCTCCCTCCCACCTTACCAATCATCTCCCTCCTTCCCTCTTTCTCTCCCCCCTCTATCCCTCCCACCCTACCACTCCCTCTTTTCCTCCACCTATCCCTCTCTCACCTACAGGCCCACCCTACCAATGCCTATCTCCTTCCTATCCTACCTCTCATTATCTCGGGCTCCTTCCCTCTTTTCGTCCCTTCCTCTCTCCCTCCCACCCTACCAATTTCTATCTCCATCCTTACCTCTATCTCTCTCCCACCTTACCAATCCCTCTTTCTCTCCTTCCCTCTTTCTCCCCCCCCTCTATTCCTCCCACCCTACCTCTCCTACCCCACCTTTCTCTACCTACTCCTCCCTTCCTCCCCAACTCTCTCTACCTCTCTCTCCTTATCTCCATTTCTTTGTCTAAATTTTTAATAATAATACAATATATAATATATTAAAATACTTTAATAAATAAATATAATATATAATATATAAGTTATAATACATAATATTTAATATATAATAGATTTCTTGAGTTTCATATAACAGATATCCATTTCTAGAAAATAGTATATCCGTTTTGCACAGTAGAGGCATGTCTATATTTTGAAGACATGGTGGGTTTGTATTTAGACCCACCTAACAGATATCTATTATCTGTACATAATGAATATTCATTATTGAGAACACAGGTACCTGTTTCCTTCTCTCTAAATCTTTATTAAATTTAATATATTAATATATACATAAATAATATAATATGAATAATACTATATATTATAATATATAATATTTATATTAATATAATATTATATAATATATTAATATAAATATTATAAATATTATAAATATTAATATTATATATTATATTATTATATATAATATATTAAAAATATATATCATATTATTATGTATAATATTATATTATATATATTAATATATTATATATACTAATATAAAAATATATTAATATTTTTGGTTTTAATAAACAAATATTTGTTTCTTTGGCGTTAATAATAGATATCTATTTTTCTTCGAATGGTATTACTTTGGTATTTGGCTTGGGGTTGACCAACCTGAAAAGTCAACATCCCCAATGTGTTTACAGGGGTTGCAAGAGTTTTTCGAACTTCACCCTTCATGTTGACAACTTTTATTTTCATCTAATTTTGATGAAACGAAAAGATTTGTTCAGGAAATTGACAACATTCTACCAATATAACATATGCTTTATTTTGAATTTAATAGGTAATTATTATTGATTTTATACATGCACTGTGTAAAGTCTTGATTGATAGGCTGATTGAAAAACATCTATAACTTTTAAACAGTTAATCATTTTTTGAATCCAAAAGATGCATCACACAGTATTCTTCACAAATTATAGTTTAAAAAAATAAATTAAACTTCATAATTTTTTGACCACATTAGGGTGGCCAGACAAATGGTTTTTAATATTTTTAAAAATTCATACTAGAAAATTCATAACTAAATATTTAGTTGCCAAAAAATTACAGAAAAATATGCATCACATTTGAGCATGTCTCCTCTACTTATATTAAAAGATTCGAAAAAATAATTTATTTTTTCTCCCCATTAGGGAGGCTAGAAAAATACCCGTTTTTTATTTTTTTCCTAATACTACATTGAAATTTCAAAATTTCACCAAATAGATTTACTTTTTTCCAAAAAAAAAATAGTAGCTTAGAAACTCTAGATTCAATTTGCTACAAATTTTGTTTTTACATATTTTTCAAATTATGTTAATAACGTATTCAAATTTTATGTCAAGTTGTGTAACTCTATTTTCCTAAATTTTCATTGCCACTTAGGGGCCTAGTTTGGACCCCCATGATCTTGCATTGACCCATAATTTCCCATCTTACAAAGGTACATAATGGGAATAATAATTTTTGTCAAGTCCAAAAACACTCTCATCCTTTCTGAACACATTAGCCCATTTATCCTTAAATAAGGCAATCCATGTTGCAGTGATCAAGCCTATTACAAGTGCACCTCAAAGGACTACTAGAGTGGCACGTTGTTTCCTCTCAAGTCTATATGTTGTTAGTATGGAATAATGTCAAGTCTATTATACTAGTTGAGGATTGAAGTTGTGGCCACTAACTCCAAATTGTAGATCAAAAAAATACCCTGCCAAGAAAGTCATGATCTCATACCATCACAATTCAAGTTAGATGAAAAATAATTGTTCAGAAGATTAGTTAAGGAAATATACCAAAATAATTAAGTTTTAACAAACTTCCTACTATGCCAACTATCACTTCTACATGTTCAACCAATATGAGCCTTTCATGTACTAGCTCAGATATGACATGGGGACTATAGTAGAGTGCACAGTGACAACACATTCCCACTCGATCATGCAATAATCTCCTACCTATATTCAAAATAATTAAAATAATAATATTTCTATGGCTTCGTCATAAAATGACCAAGGAATTTCATTTCCAAGGTGTTTTATAAGTCTTTTCTTGTAAAAATATTTCTAAATATGGTTATTCCCATCCTAGAATTTGATAGTGCTTATAGATGGTTTAAATTTTTTACTTTAATAGGAAAATATGTTGGGAGTGCTCCTCTTAAAAGCATGAATCTTCAAGAATGAGTGAACTAAAATTGGGTCTTGCATGGGGTTCACCATGATGCTATCCAAGCCTCACGAAGGGTTCTTTCTTATTCATTTTGTTGAGGACAAGCATGCATAAGCTATTCTTAAACATTCATCTTAGTTTATCCATTTGTCTCTTCTTGTTTTCACACCCTAGACCCAAGACTTTGTAGTCTCCAAGAAAAGAGGTCTTCATGTCCCTATCTAGGTGAAATTTCTTGGGTTACCTTTTCTTTACTAGAGCTTTATGCTTAAAATAACTTAGCTTCTTTAGGCAATGTTTGTGTTAAGTTGAATATAAGCTTTTCTTAGCTTGTCTACAAAAATGTGAATTTGTATTGGGATTGATATTTATAAATATTTTAAATAGTTAATTGATATCCAAATTGGTCAAATGAAACAAACCTATTGTGTTATCTATATTTACCTCAATACTTATTATAGGTGTAAGTCCTATAAATATAAGATTAAAATTTGTCCTCTTTTCCTTGTAGTAAGACCACTCCCTAACTTATTTAAATGAGGCTCCACGTCCAAAAGAGAGGAATGATGGTCTATAATTAGGATCCATAAGAATAACCAAAATGTTGCTAATGATGCTTGCTAGTTAAAAACCCAACAAGTAATAGTGTTCCACCACTTAAAAACCCAACTAGTAATAGTGGTCCACCACCAAGAAAACTAGATGGTAATAGTGGTTTGCTACCCAAAACTTAGGGTGGCGTGGTGTCAAAACCTCAAGAAAAGGGGAAATATATTGATCCCTTTAACAAAGAATCATCCAATGATCCAAATAGAAAAATTTCCAAATCCCCACTTTGAACCTCTATTTATCATCTCAACCATAAGCTTTTGTGTGTGAGCCCTTTTTTCCCCTTCGGTGAATTTGTGATGGTCTTGTAGTCTAATTGGGAATTTGGGGAAGGCGAATATATTCTCAACAAAAAAGGCATAATCAACTAGAAATTTAATTAGGTAGCTTCAATACCATTCTCGAGGGTGCTTGTTTTTTCAAAATAGCTAAGTAACTCTTGATGATCTAGATGGTTCAAAGATATGACTCTTGATTTCCATCAATGAATTTTGTCTCCTAAAATGTTTAATGTCTAATAGTCCTCACATGAAGATATTCTATGTGAGATACTCAACAAACATTTTTAGGGTTGGACATTCTTTATTTGCAAGAAGTTAAACTTTTTAGTTTATAGTTTTTTGTTGTTTTTCATGTCATATGGCCAATAGGCCATTTTCTGTGTAGTAGTCATGAAATTCAATTGTTGTGGTATATTTTCTTTTCTATATTTTAAATGGCATCTACATTTAGTTGCTCAAGGATGTGACCCCACTAACATGATTTTACGTGCTCTATTTATTTAATTCTGATAATTATTTATTAGAGTAATTAATGTTTATGCTCCTAATGATGTTATTGAAATGTCTTCCTTTTGGTTGGATTGCTGATTCAATTCATGCAGGTACTTGGGTTATGTGAATATTTTAATATGGTGGAAGTGGCATATGAAAAATGTTGTACATTGTCCATGCATTAGAAAGTTGGCTAAAAAGAGGCTTGGTACTACATGTGCAAAAAATGGGACTTTCAATCCCAATCTTAATCACCATCATAACTAGCCTACATGACATACATGAAACAATATTTGTGTTGGATTTCACTTAATTTACAAATGACTTGATTAGACCATGATGACAACCCAATCTTTTTTTTCCTATACCAACTATTTTTCATTTTCAATTGAAAAATTATTGAACATTGTCCTTTGAAACCACTTCCTCATACATTTTTACATTGAATAAGAGTTAACTTACTTCTAAATCTAAACATGTCCTTGCTAAATAGTGCTCTCAAACACACCACTTGCTTCCTCTAAATTTATGAGTGCTAATTGGCATGGTTCCATTACTGCTCCTATGAGGTACCACCTTGGAACTCTGTCACGCCATTACCACTCTAGAAGCCCAACTATTTACTCTCACTCTGCAATTGAGGGTTCTCAAACTCCATCAATAGATGCAAATTGCTGACAATCACTTTGCTAGAGGAGCTCGAATCTATCCATTTCTACGACAGTGTTTATCACACGGCAAGTCTTGGCCCTTCCGTGTCTATTTCCACACAAAGGGGGAAAAAATACAAGGCATCACTTTCATATGAGCGGGCTACCAGTGGAAGGAAGCGTCCTAACAGTCACGTCCTGCTTTTTGCCTCTCTGCTGACTTGCGTGTGATGTTAATTATTCCGGCTATGACGTCACCGTGATCCTTGTTTGTATATATATAGATTGGTGTAGTCACGATTGCTTCGTAGATACAAAGCAATGAGTTATATGTTGTGGATATGGGGAACGTTTATCCAGTTTTAAGAATGTATCTTTGATTGTATTTATTAATTAATTCAAAATAGATTATTCATTGTATTATGATTTTTAATTAATTAATAAATACGATCAAAGATGCATTAGGTGTGGATATGAGTATATATTTTGAAGATCTATTATAATAGTTAAATACCACTCGAATTCATACTTTCCAATATTCAAAAAAGTAAAATGTAAAATTAAATCTAACTACACATATGTATGTTGGCCACATAGCATTTTCTTCAATAGTTACACATCCATCTTATGTTGAGGCCTCTAAATTCCTTTGCCCTCCAAAGCCTCTTCCTTATTTTACGGTAACTAATAACAACAATATTTTTTTTGAGATGACTTCCTCTTTTGGCTTGTTATTTTTGAAGAAAATAGAGAAAATAGATATGTATAAGCAAAGTGATAGAATAGTAAAATGGGTAGGTTAGACTGATGTAGGCTAGTAAATACAAATAGTTACGGTAATTAATAACAACAATATTTTTTTTGAGATGACTTCTTCTTTTGGCTTGTTATTTTTGAAGAAAATAGAGAAAATAGATATGTATAAGCAAGGTGATAGAATAGTAAAATGGGTAGGTTAGACTATGATGTAGGCTAGTAAATACAAATAGAGGCTATTTAGATTTATTGATGAGGTTTTAAGTTTGATTTACAATTTGATGATTTATAGAATTCTTTTATTTTTTAAGGTTTTATATTTAATCCAATTCTTGATTATTAAAGGTTTGACAAAATCATAGATTTAACAAGTTGAGTTTTACTAGATTTATTTTATAAGTAAATATTTTTCTAATAATTATTTCATTTTGATCATTTGTCACATTTTGCAAGGTGTTTAAGAGCACCTTAAATCATTATAATAAGAGTTATTTATGACAAAGTCTTATGATGTGTAAAAGTATGTAAGAGGGAAGTTACATTGGAATCTTGACCATCATTATGATAGGTTTGGAAACTTGTCATGGAGAATCTTTGAATGAAGAGAATGAAGACAAATTAGGTTCAATTTTGGGTGGTCAAATATTCTTATTTATGATATATGACAATATGCTAAAACTAGCCTAGAAGACTAAGACCAAGGGAGCATTGGGATTTGTGTCTTGACAATTTTGGGCACCATATCTCTCTTGGCCTTGCCCATTGTTTTTCAAAACCATGAGATGGTTTCTATTTTCTTCATTTCTTATATTGGTGTTTGGGATGGAGTAGAGTATGAGTTTTTGAGTCTATTAATATTTGTAGGTACAATTATGTTGCTGGAATTACTTCAAACTTGTTTGTCAGTGATACTTGTGTAAGAAGCATAATCTAATAATTGTATTGTAACCATGCTTGTTGCTCATGAATACAAGTGTTTCTACTTTTGAAGTGTGAGATTTTTCTCCCTTTTAATCAATTAAAACTTGAATTTCACATTTCTCATAATACAAGATTAATTACATATACTACAAGATTGATTGCCATAAAAACAATACAAATATCAATATATTACATAAATATTAAAAAAACATATAAATAAAACAAAATCAAATATATGCGTAAATAATCCGTGAAAATTTCACCATTACAATACATATACATATTTACTATGGCTTAGATTCAAAGCTATTGAACGTGCGGATAAAAACTAGACTTAATATTTGAAATTTTAACTAACTTCTTCTCACAACCGCTAACTACGAAAACCAAGAAAACAGGATACGATCATCTCCCATATACATTGCTCATCTCACTGGTCTCCCACTCCCACATGACCGACTATGGCCCAGAGCAGAGTTAGAAATTCACCTCCTACAGTAAGTTGCTCTGCGTGGATGGAAGCTTTGTTTTTCAGAGCATAAAATATCATCACTCCACCCCAGTAATCTGAGATTATTTTCCACCTTAACTGTTCTGGTTTTTGCTGCAGCTCCTGGGCTAGTTTTGCACCATGTCCCAGAGTAGAATAATTTTGGTAGCTCTTCATTGTGTTGTAGCCAAGGTCAGGAAGACGAATGAGCTCATTGTGAACATCCATGTACTTCACTTTTGCAATGTCTGGATGGAGAGGGAGAAGCTTGGCTGTCGAAACCAGTAAATACGCACAGTACCTTGACAGCGTCCTGCTTATATCAACATTCCTCTGCAGTATTTCCCGGTCATGCACACTTGAACTGGGCTCTGCCCGCCTCTCTCTCTCATGGTACTGCATCTCACAGATTGTGGTGGCTATATGCCAGTGTAGAATTAAATGCTCCTGATCCTGTTGTGAAGCCCATTTGAGTTCTTCGCATTTGTTTACTTCCAAACCGAAATCATAGGACATCAAGTTTGTTCTACATTTTTCCACATCTTCTTTTTCTGCCGAGCATCTCTCCTTAAGTTGTTCAACAATAAATAATTTCAGATCATCTCGAATGGGCTGTGTCTCGGTGTACCAGCCCGTAACAAAGCCTGTGAGGCGGAGAAATTTAGTGAGTTTCCAGATGTAAGAATGGACATGTGAGCAGGTGTTGATTATAGAGTATTGTGAAATCTGGTCCCTCCAGTATTTACCCCGGCAGCACTTGCGGAGCCAGCTGGCTATCCGAATACCAATCTGCATTAGCTTGGCCATATGCACACCCATTCCTTTCTTTCTGTGTGCAATTGAAAGTTAGTCTTAATTAGCAACCAAAATCAATCTAAGTTATTGAATCACAAATTTTAATAAACATTTCAGGCTAGTATTCAATCATGTAATTTTTTGAGTCAAACTCAATGATTCATGTTTTATGAGTAATGGTTCGCAAGAACACATCTCTCGTGAAAATGAATGGTCCACTTAGCACTCATTGTATCTAGGTGATTCTCAGAGAAGCATTGGAGCATCACCTAGATGCACTGAGTGCTAAGTGGACCATTCATTATCATGAGAGATGGGTTCTTGCGAACCATTACTCATGAAACATGGGTCAATGAGGTTCTGTGAGCATCACCTAGATGCAATAAGTGTTAAGTGGATCATTCATTATCATGAGAGATGGATTCTTGTGAAGCACTACTCATAAAACATAGATGAATGAGTTTGACTAAAAAAACTACACAGTTGAATCATACCATTATCATAATTTGACACGCTTAAATCATCAAAATTAAGATAATATCAATTATCATCAATTATCAAATGACAATTCCTGTAGATTAGATCATCAAAATTAAGACAATATCAATTATCAAATGACAATTCCTGTCAATCTTTTAGTTTTTTTTTTGTAAAATAAAGATAACTGATATCAATTTTAGGTATCTATACCTTTTAGAATGCTGAAAGCTTGCGCAGATTAACCAGACCATGGTCCAATCCGACGCCAAAATTCTGCAGAATTGAACGATCTCTAAAACAAGCGCAACAGAGAGGAGCACATACGCCACCATGCGTTGTGTGTACAGAGTTTCCTCCACCACTCTCTGCGATCTTAATTCGCTGTAAATTAGAAAACCGGTTATTCCCAGTAGACAAATGTTGACCAAGCGAATTACTGTACCAACTTTACTGAACGCCGTACCGCTTGACTTGGAGAACAGAAGATCGTACAGAAATTTCAGCTCCATCTCCGCGACTGTAAATATCTTCTGTGGAGAAGGGATATGAGATAATTCCTGGGAAAAGAAGAAGTCTCTAGTTGTGTTGAAATATCTTTCATGAAGATAGAGATTTACATATCTGCGCTTAGCCATTTTGAATAAGGCATGAGACAAGCAGAGCAGGTAGTTTTCTGTGAGTTTTTGTCCCTCGAATGCCCAAACATCATTAATGGTTACCCTCACTTTGCTGTTTCTCCATTGTTTCAGTCCCATGACCAGATAATTACATCCTCGGCCTTCCGATTGCATGAAGACGTTCATCGGGTCGGCAGAGCTGACAATCTGTGACAAGCTGGAGGATCTCAATGCCATGGTCCTTTCAGCGTACTTGGAAACGCCAACAATTAAGAGAAGCAGCGCCGCAGCTAACAGATACCCTCCCAATTCTGATAAATACACAACATAAGCCGCCACTGAGATCTGGTACACCATGGTGAGCAGATGTCTCAACCAGAGCTCATTGTCTTGCGTAGAATATGCGGAGATGGTATCAGGCCCTCCCAAATGCGAGAGCAATATAGGAGCCCATATTCCGAACAGTGCACGACTGTGAGAGTGCGCCATGGTAGCAAGTGCGTAGATGGCCACAGCGTCTGCAGACATATAAACCAACCATAACCAACTGCAATACTGAACTTCCACTGTACATTCCAAAGCCGCAACATCGCTCAATAAGACTACACAGTTAATCATCCAATCCTTTGAAATCCTCGAAGCAACTTCTGCTACGCCGTGTTCCATTTCCACCCGAAAAGTGCTCCATTTTCCCTCCATCTGCTCTTCCAAGCCAAAAAGAGTCTTGCGAATCGGAGGCACTTAACAATCCAACTTAAGCTGCAGCCATAAGAACAAGATTTAAGTTTTCTGGTATTGTTACAGTATTGTTTCTTCAAAACTGCAAAATACAATCATGGTCGTATTGGATACGACAGGAAATTCTTGCTAAACAGTAAAAAGTTCAAAGATACTATGCCTTCCACTACAATGTTAATCTTGTAATCAAGGTTCAGTTTTATTTGGTAGGATGTTTTATCTTTGATTATATCTTTACATCAACGTTGCACATCATATTCTTTAATCCATTATCAAATTTTATCTTCAATTCAGCATATCTAAAAAAGAGGGTCGATAGACAGTATATTTAAAAGAAAAATTTCTTGGGGTCTCGGACACTCGATAGAAGCAACAAAATAAAGTTGGTGTTGGAAATATTCTCAATAGAATGGGAGAGCCACAATGATGCTTTTCAAACTACTTCCATGATAATACCTTTATTAATGATTTAATGATACACACACTGATTTCACCAGAAAGATCACTTCACTTACTAGTGAGCAGAGATAACATTAGGAGCATACTTGACACAATTTTAAATTAACATGAGTGACAGATATTCATTGGCCCACTGAGATTTTATTTAGATATGGTGATTTTGATTCGAAGATGATTGGACTTATGATGAAGCATCCAGCGAAATGAGAATGACTTGTGTAAAGCGTAGCCTGGTTTAAAACTCGCAATCGAAGCAGGTTAATTATAAAGATTAAGTATATTATTAATATTTTTTTCTCACCCATCTTTTGTTTTTCCTGCAGCATCCATCTGGGCATCTGCTCTTTGGTATCATTCTGTGAATTAATACACTTCCATAGACGGAACTCAAGTGAAAGCAAGGTCTAAATGATGGAACAGTTTAAATCATTGAAAGGGGAATATATATTATAAATTATATTTATAAATTAGTTACAAATGTACATAAATGTTAATTAATCAATGTTATCTAGTTTAAGACTTAAGCATATTAAAAGCATCATTAATAATAAATAAATTGTCCTTCAATAATATAAATATAATAAAAAGAAATAAAATACATTTTTAAATAATTCAATTAAATCAACTTCATCTCATTTATAATTAAAAATATTTTGAAATCGAGTTTAGTATTTATTTAAATCATAGGTCTTGGAAAAGTCATTCTCATCTTAGGAAGATATTAGTGGTATTGGCTCTTTCTATGGAACACTTTGAGGACCTATGTAAAACATAGTCTATTTCTACTCACACAAAAATGTGTCCCTATTTGTACAAAGCCCTGACTAGGATAATCATGCGTGTAATTTGTACCCTGAGTTAGACACACTCTGTGTGCTTCTTCTCCAATGCACATAGATCACCAAACCACTTTCTCCTTCCTTGAGTGATCTCTGCTTGTTCTTTCCAAGTCTCACATAAATGTTTTATATAAGCATTAAGGATTAGTTTCTAAACCATCACACCTTTCACAAAAGTTGTTTTTAATTAATATTTAATGAATATTTTTTCTCCTTTTAATTTTTTTCATAAATATTCTTCATTAATCTCCATTTTATCCAAATGATCATTTATCTTTCGTTTTTTAATCTCCTTTTTAAAGTTTTAATAACTTCCTTTTTCAGTTTGGGGAAAAAAAGTCATGACATTTCTCCCCTTGTAATTTACCTAATGTCCCTACTAGTTTAATTTGAATCTTCACCAAAAGTCATAAAAGTAATCAAGACATTAGTGAATGATCTATCACTTCAATTTTATCTATACATTTATTTCACAAATTTTAGATAGATTATCTTTTTTAATTTAAAATTAGATCAATAAAAATACTTTTTTTGATAAACAACATGATTAAAACTATCAATGCACTTTTTGCATGAAGCAAAGCATTATTTTACAAGGAGAAAATACAATTTTATATACTAAATCTTGCTTGTTTATGTAAGCTCTTATGGTAAAAAAAATATTCATAATAAAATATTTGTCATATTATCACTTAGAAAATAATTAGTGAATGATATGCATAACTGTATAAGCGTGAATTTTCACTTCATGTGCAAATCCCCTTTTTGTCTTTATCCATCTTCGAAAACCAAGTTCGAAGGCTTAATTCCACCTAAGCCCACTACTTGCATCCCACTTAGCACCTGTTCTAAACGTCGGTGGAGGCGTTTCTATCAAGAACGCCTGCGCAGTGCGCAAACGTCCATGTGGTGCACTTACGTCCCTGGAAAATTCCTGCAGCTAAAACTGTAGAGGCGTTACTCTTCTCATTGGAGGTGAAGTTGTAACACCCTTTTCAGCCGATCGACCCGAATATGGTCGTTTTCTTCCCTCTTCTTTCAAATTCCCTCTTCATTCCTTCATTGCAAGCTTCTACAATATCTACACATCTTCTTCACAAATCCAAGCATTTGACTTCACACTCTTTTGCATCCACTCCAAATTTCAAGCAACATTCTTGCATTCCATTGTAGCTAAAGCTCCACTCTATCACGTCGGTAGAGCAAGTTTGGGACCATGCCATTGCAGCAGAGGCTTGAGTTCCTCTCCTTTTCTCCCCCAAGCAGCCTTGAGTGCTCTTGGTGGAGGTGGTAAGCTTCCCTCTCCTCTCCTCTATCATTTGGTTGAGTTAGCATTGTACAATTTTGTAGTGCTCTTTTGCTCTTTATTGTATTGTTTCCTTTTTCTCATTTCCTTGGTTGTCTGTGGGGGTGGGAACACCTAAACGGGGGTCTCACTAAGGCAGACCCCTATACAACCACCCAACATTCTCCTCTATTTTTGTGTGTAGGAGTGTGTGCTTCTCAAAGGATCAGCTGGCGAATGAATTCCTTGGTGAGATCCTCCTTACTCTCTTTACTCTTGCTTATTTGCTTTATAATATTAGAGAGTATTTCATCTACCTTATCACATCATTCTGGCCCTTTAGTTAATCAGCTGGGCCATTAGCTAGTTTTATTGGTTCGACCTCGTCTTTACTATTGTCTGGCCGTACAGACGCTAATGCACTTTTGAGATGCTAGCACGTCGCACTAACATCCAGAGACTGCACTTTTGTCCTTGGGCAGAGAGCTTTTCGAGACATAGTGTTGGACCTAAAAAATGGCTCACCTAGCCCCTTCCTGTGTTTTAGGTCTACAGAGTAACTAAGAGGCTTCACGGTCTTCGTTACTATCGTCTCACATTTCCTTACATTACACTTAGTTGAGGTAAGTTAGGGCAGCCTCTCGCATCTTGGCCCTCCATGACTTGGGGTCTTGCATGCGGTGGTCCCCCTCTCTTACATTTTTGGTGAACCTGACGTGAACCTTTTTGGTTCAGTTCTTGCGATCTTGACAATTCCTTTCCTCATACTCTAAGAGTGTTGTAGATTAGAGTGTTGTGAGGTTATTACCTTGCAACCTAGCCTACGATCCCTAGCTGGCATAGTCAGAAGGTTCCAAAGGTATTACATGACGAAACCTTAATTGGGTCACCGTCTTATCTGTCAACCTTTAGGGACTCTGTGAAAGTGTTGTCTAGTTTGCATAATGGCCTCCTTCCTGCATCACCCTATCCTCTTTGTGCAACCTATGGATAGTAGTACTGGTATAACTTTCACTTCATAGGACCTACTGATGGGTTTTAACAAGGAACCATCTCCTCTTTACATTCCTGCACAGTTCAATGGAAACATCGTAGTGGGTGTTCTCATTGATCCAATGTCACAAGTGAACATAATAACAGAGGAGATTATGTTGATAAAATTCTTACACAAGGATGGGTATGATGCTCCTGTGAGCACCATCCACACAAATGACAGGCTTTTCATCCCCCCTTTGGGTAGTATTGTCCTATTGGTCTTAGTTGGACCTAAGTCTATGAAACTCTTGTTTGATATCATCCCTAGGTCTAAGCTCTTTAGGGTGAAATTGGGTATCCCTTGGTTGGTGGCGATGAATGTTGTACCCTCCGTCATGCATAAATGTCTAAAATTTATCCACGGAGGCTTCGTGCATATAATCCATGACACTAGATATAGACCACTAGTCGCACATGGTAGCTACTCCTTGGATCACCCTTAGCATGCTTCTATTGGTCCTCTCCTACCTAGGACAAACCTTTTGCACAAAACATATCAGAACTATAAGAAAGGGTGTCTAAGGTTGAAAGTTAGATACCCTTCCTCATGTTATGTTGTCTCACATAAGGCTTGCTTGAAAGCTAACAATGATGCTACTAAGGCACAAAAGAAGGAAGAAGAGAAGCAGTCTCACAATCCTCCCTCTTTCTCTTCCGCTAGTTAGTCTGGCACTTCTTCTCTCTCTACTAAGCTACCATCAAGTCCTGCTCCTCGTCTATAGGAGAACCCTATAGTACCCACTTGGAAAAAGCCTACGCGTCCTACTTTTGAACTTCCTATTCTACCGATAGAGCCTAGAATTGTTCGGTATAATAGGAAGGAGGTCTTCCGAGGAGATTCCTCTTTGAATCGACCTCTGTGGCCTCCTACTGCTCCTACTCCTAAGGTAGTGAGCGGAAAGAGGTCTGTTGTCAAGGCTCTCGAGCCAACCCCTCTGTCGCTCCTCAGCTTGTCCCTCCATCGGAAATGACTGTAGTGGATGTTCCTATGGTTGAACAAGAGCCTTCTATCCCTTCGCAAACCCTGGCCTCTAACTCTAAGAGCTATAAGAACTACATTGCACGTGAATGTAAGTGTCGGCGAAAGGCCCTCTTAGCTGAGCAGACCACCTCACAAAGAAAGGAGGAAGAAACCATCACCCCTGTTTCAGGGCCTCCTATAGTGTCTTCTTCCTCCCTTCCTTCTACTTCTCTCTAGTCTAGTCCTGTATTGCTTCTGGCTTCCGTTACGAGTACAAATGCGCCGAACCCTAAATAGGTACAAGTTCTCATCGCTCCTTCAGTGGAGCCGCCTTTGTTGATGTCCATTCCACATATCCAGCCTTGCCTGAAGCCCATGGATATGATTAATACCTTGGTTGTATCCATTGCTCTTCTTTCCTCCTCTTCCTTCACACCTCTAGCCTTGTCTATGGGGAGTTCATCTCCTTCGATGAAAAAGGAGGCAAAGGATGGTACCTCTTGCAACAAAGGATGTAGGAGGACCCTGCCTTCTCCACACAGTAGCCCCACGTTGACTTGTTCTGTCCTGGTAATAGAACCAGTCCCGACTTCCCCTAAGTTCGTCACTACTCTTGAGTCATTCAGTGAGCCTAGCAGTGAACCTCAAACACAGTCTGTTTCATCCACTAAAGTTAGACACCATGCTCTTGTGGGGTGCATGTTTAATTCTGTGGACAAAGTCTCGGCCTTGTTAGTGATCTTTGCGAAATCGTTGACCTTGGCTCCACAAGAGCTCAGCAGAGAGGACCTCGAGGAGCTCTCTTCCTTAGCCCTTGTTGTGGGAGGGTCAGATGCTCCTCCTCTTAACATCCCACCATTGCAAGCTCATCCTCCTTCCCTTAATGAGGATTTAGATTGGGAATTAGACAACCTTTTGGCTGATCAATGTTAGGAGGAGGCCTCTTTTCTTGATCTTGTGTGTGTGTGTTTCATGATGTGTTCCCCATGCTTGTGCTATGCATGTTTAGATGACCCTCATCACCCCTATTGGTGCTTGGATACAGACATGATTTTTGTGTCGTAAACCTTCTTCCATGTTTGTGCTTGACTTTGGATAAATTGGGGATGATGCAAAACGTTGGGAGCATTTAGGCTTCCCTTCCATATTGACCCAATTTTTTATTTTTATTTTATCTTCTTGTGCATTCTTCACATGGCCTGATATAGTAGGGGGTTGACGATAGTTCATTTATATCCTATTATTATACCTATATATATATTTATGAGTTGTTCTGACCCCGAGATATCACACTACCCTTTTGCCCTTTATTTGTGTTCGCCCTCTTTTGCTTTATCTTTTTCTCTTCTTTGCTTGAGTTGTCCCTTTCATGCATGACAACACCTTTTCTTTAACACTTTATTTTAAGAAAATTTATTCATTTCCAATAAATCTTTTCTTGAAAGTCTTCACAAACTTTTCCTTAGAATTGCATTCTCAACTTGGAACCCTAACGGAACATGTTTCCTTCATCACGGGTTCATAAAGAAAGGGCTTGAAGACCTTCCTTCAAAGTGGGAACAACTTTAATCTTCCCCTGACATGGGGGCATATCCTTCCTTTCGAATTCCTTGATGATGGATCACTCTAAGAGGAATAGTTTCTTTTGAACTGTGTGTCCCTTAAGTGGACCCCTTTTTTAACAACAGGTTCCCAAGGGACCCTTCTTTGAAAGTCTTTACTTTGAATGGATCCTTTCACGTCTAGCTTGGGGGTAGCCTGACTAGACCTCACCTCTCAAATAGAGTGTCCCTTGAGTGGACCCCTCTCCTTTTGAAGGGTTCCCGAGGGACCCCTTTAAAAGACTTACGAATCATTGATGGTCTGCGTGACTATCCGCTTATTTTCCTACATGGTTGCTTTTTGACATGTTCTATCTGTGGGTAGATGTGTCGCTGCTTGTTGACTTTGCAGATTCTGCTTCCTTTGGGTTTCTTTCATGTGAGAGATCTTGAAGGATACCTTCCTAGAAGGTCTACAGTTTTGCAAGGCGATTTCTTGGTCTCCTCCATGTGAGAGATCTTGGAGGACACCTTCTTTGCAGGTCTATAGGCCTATAAGGTGCTTACTTCACAGGGCTTCTTTCATGCGAGAGATCTTGGGGGTTGCCTCGTTGCAGGTCTGCGGGCCTATAAGACTCTTTGTTTCTCCAACTTCATAGTTCTGAGTAGCTATGAAGTCCTTTTCTTTCCCTGCACATTCAGGTTCACTAGATCATGGTCTGCTTCCTTAACAATTCAAGTATACGTTTCTAACTTTACTCATTCTTGATCTACTTTATTGAGCACTCATCAGTATTCGTGCTCGCTAAAGTGGGGAAAAAATGTATAAGTATTAATTTGCACCCCATGTGCAAATCCCCTTTTTTCCTTTATCCACCTTAGAAAACCAAGTTCAGAGGCTTAATTCCACCTAATCCCACTACTTGCATCCCACTTGGCACTTGTTCTGAGCGTCGGTGGAGGCGTTTCTATCAGCGATGCCCGCATGGTGCACATACGTCCATGTGGCATGCTTACGTCTGTGGAAGACTCTTGTGGTTGAACCTTCAGAGGTGTTACTCTTCTCATTGGAGGAGAAGCTATAACACCCCCTCTCCTCCATGTGAGAGATCTTGGAGGACAACTTCCTTGTAGGTCTATAGGCCTGTAAGGTGCTTACTTCAAAGGGCTTCTTTCATGCGAGAGATCTTGGGGGTTGCCTCCTTGTAGGTCTACGGGCCTGTAAGACTCTTTTTTTTTCCAATTTCATAGTTCTGAGTAGCTATGAAGTCCTTTGCTTTCCCTACACATTCAAGTTCGCTAGATCACGATCTACTTCCTCAACGGTTCAAGTATACGTTTCTAACTTTACTCATTCTTGATCTACTTTGTCGAGCACTCATCAGTATTTGTGCTAGCTAAAGTGGGGGAAAAATGTATAAGTATGAATTTTCACCCCATGTGCAAATACCCTTTTTTCCTTTATCCACCTTAGAAAACCAAGTTCAGAGGCTTAATTCCACCTAATCCCGCAGCTTGCATCCCACTTGGTGCCTATTTTGAGCATCGGTGGAGGCGTTTCTATCGGGGATTCCTGCGCAGTGCACATACATCCACGTGGCACACTTACATCCCTAGAAGATTCTTGTGGCTAAACCTTCAAAGGCATTACTCTTCTCATAGGAGGTGAATTTTTAACACCCCCTTCGGTCAACCGACCTGAATATGGTCATTTTCTTCCCTCTTCCTTCAAATTATCTCTTCATTCCTTCATTGCAAGCTTCTACAATCTCTACACATCTTCTTCACAACTCCAAGCATTCAACTTCACACTCTTTTGCATCCACTCCAAGTTTCAAGCAACATTTTTGCATTCCATTGCAGCTAAAGTTGCACTCCATCATGTTAGTAGAGTAAGTTTGGGACCATGCCATTGCAGCAGAGGCTTGAGTTCCTCTCATTTTCTCCCCCAAGTAGCCTTGAGTTCTCTTGGTGGAGGTGGTAAGCTTCCATCTCCTCTCCTCTATCATTTCGTTGAGTTATCACTTTATTGTTTTGTAGTGCTCTTTTTCTCTTTATTGTATTGTTTCCTTTATCTTGTTTCCTTGGCTGTCTGTGGAGGTGGGAACACCTAAACAGGGGTCTAATTGAGGTATACCCCTATATATCCACCCAAAAATTTCCTCTCTTTCTATGTGTAGGAGTGCGTGCTTCTCAAAGGATCAGTTGGCGAACGAATTCCTTGGTGAGATCCTTCTTACTCTCTTTACTCTTGCTTATTTTCTTTCTAATATTAGAGAGTATTTCATTTACCTTATCACATCATTCTGGCCCTTTAGTTAATTAGCTAGGTCGTTAGCTAGTTTTATTGGTTCAACCTCATCTTTACTGTTGTCTGGACATATAGAAACCAACACACTTTTGAGATGCCAGCACGCCGCGCTTTCATCCTCAAGCAAAGAGCTTCCTGAGGCATAGTGTTGGACCTAAAAACTGGCTCGCCTAGCCCCTTCCTATGTTTCAAGTTTGTAGAGTAACTGAGAGGCTTCATGGTCCTCGTTACTTTTGTCTCGCATTTCCTTACATTACACTTAGTTGAGGTAAGTTAGGGCAACCTCTCGTGTCTTGGCCCTCCGCGACCTAGGTTCTTGCATGCAGTGGTCCCCCTCTCTTATAATAACATATCCTATGAATTATTTTTTGTCCACATAATTAATGAATGACTCTATTGTCACATCCACTCAACCCACTCCAAATTATCTTCTGTAGGCATGATTTTGAATGGCTTTGAGGAAGCACCCTCTCTTAGCCACTCCTGTCTCTCCCGATCTGGTGAGAACTTGATCTACTCCCATCTTGGAGATAACTTGATCTACCCTGTGGTGTCACCCCTATCTCTACCTGGATGTGAGCTCATAGTGGACCTTACTGCAGATGTTGTCGGTGTTATATTCTCTTCACCTCCTATGGTTGAGGTGGTTGTTGGCGCTATTGTGGGTGTTTCTAGGTTGTCCCCATCCTCTCGTGTGGGGCAGTTTTCTCACCCTCCGCCTTGTGTTGATGTCGTGAAGTTTAAGAGACCTCGGGAGGGTGTTGTGCAGTCTATTATGCATTGTGTTGTGGTTGCTCCCACTGTTTCTCTTGGTAAGGAAGTTGTTGATAATATAGATTTCTATTCCAAAAATGCTCTTATTTGCAGATTTTATCACTTGTGGCCTCTTCCTGATTTGCACCTTTGGATCACCAATCATTGGTCTCCTTTGGTTGATGGCTCAATGTAGATTTACCCTTCTGCAAGGGGTTTTTTTGTTGTGGGTTTTAGTTCTCTTGAGGACAGACAAGTTGTTTTAGATCATTTTCTATGGGTTTGGGATTCTCATCCCCTTTCCTTTAGGCCTTGGGTTCTTTCTTTTAACCCTTTGAAAGAACCATTAGATGTGATGCCTATTTGGGTAATATTTCCCTATTTTCCCTTATAGTTCTGGTGTTCCTTTTCCTTTGAGGGCATTGGTAATGCTATTGGTAGATTTTTGAAAGTGGATATGGCTTTCGCTAATTTCACTCATACTTCCTTTGCTAGGATTCTAGTGGAGGTTGATCTATTGAAGGCTTTACCTGGAGAGGTTGTGCTATAGATTAATGGTTGGTATTGGTCTCAGCTTGTGAATTACGAGGGCCTTCCTTTTCACTGTAGACGTTGTTTTGCTATTGGCCACTT
>VDFB02177548.1:0-12544 GCA_007258455.2 Sequoia sempervirens | reverse complement strand
AAAATAAAGTTTTTTAATGGATCAAAGTGATTTTTTTTTTTGGGGTTAAGTGAGCATGAGGTGGTGGTAATTTAATGGGTGGTGGTAACTGGGACTTCTCCCCTAAAATTCATTACATATGGAGGTGAATTCATTACATATGGAAGTTTTGCATTACCAATACCAAATATAATTCATGCATACATTGAACTAAAATAACTTGTATAAAAATAAGACTGTACATGATAGCTATAGTCAACATGCACTTACAAACAATTATTAAAATTAATTGTTTATTAATAAAACTGCATGAAATCCTCAGTAAATTGCATGGCCCTGAGGCTCATTTATCATTGTCCAATAGAAAATTTGTTTAGAATATACATTGCACACACTGCTAGTTCTATCCAATATTCATTAGGCAAGTGTTTGGACTTCAACATGCTTCCACTATGGTTATATCCTTCCCTTCTATAACACCATTCTATTACCATGTGTACCTTTTAATATTTTTTTTATTAATTCCATGATAACTACAAAATATAGAAACTCATTGACTTGTATTATCCACCTCTCTAACTTGAGTAAATTATTGTATTAATTGCTCTACTTTTTAACCATTTATTTGAAATCCTTGAATATTTTGAAGATTTTAGAATTCTAATTGAAAAAAAAAAAAATTGTCTTCTAATTAAAAGCATCTATACAAGTTAGAAAATATACTCTCCCCCAATGATGAAGTTTGTATTGGTCCATGCAAATTAGTGTGAACAAGCTCTATTGGTTCCCTTTCTTTATAATAAATTCCTATTAGAAAACTTTTCCTTTATTGTTTTACTAAAATATAATGCTCACACTAACTAGTTAGCTCCTTAATTGTTGATAATCCTCAATAATTTACCGAAAAAATTTCTTTGGGTTAAATGAATACTCATGTTTGGTCTAAATAAGTTACCTTAAAATTTTATTTGGGCTCTCCTTAGGCTTTCTTTTGAGTTTCACTTTTGAATCAAAGTGGGAACATTCAACCCTAGGTCATCTTAATTTTTGTAATTAAATGGCCAACACATTATCTTTAAGAGATAATTTGTAACCCTTTTGTACAAATTGTCCAACAAACATGAAATATGCTTCAATTTGAGTACCAAATAAACATATAGAATATGCTTTCTTTCATCATAGTTTGTAAAATATTAATAAAACCTCTATCCATAATTAACACTTTATTATCATCGCCTAGTTTGATCTCTAACTTCACATAACTATCTAAAATTATAAATAAATGTCTATTTATATCATACGATTAGTAAATTCATCATCTATAAACTAAATATCACTATAGCTCTCTTGAAAACCATGAAATGTAATTAATAAGGAACTTGAATTAGTTTTAGATGTATTTAAATAATTTACTTTTTTTTACCCTCATATACTTTGATTTTTGACACTCATATGCATATCCAAATTTATTATATTAATACTTCACTAAATATTAAACTTATCATACCTTTGTGATTTTTCTCAAAACTAATTGCTACACTCTCTAGAGTTGTGAGAATAGAAGTTATAATTCGTCCTTACAGCTTGATCTATACCAATCCTTTCATTTGTTTGATTTTTATTTCTATCCCTACCTCTTCTATATCTCAAAATTTTGTCACTCATGTGCATATGACCAAATTTATTGTATTAATAGTTCACTAAATATTAAAAATATCATACTTATGAGATTGTTGTCAAAATTGATTGATATAGCTTCTAAAGTTGTGAGTATATAAATTATGATTCACCCTTGCACCTTGATCTAGACTACTCCTTTCATTTATTTGATTATTACTTCTAGATAGGTACCTCGATTCTATATCTTGGTCATCCTCTTCCTCTCCACTGAATGAAACCTATTATTTAAATGCATTCTCTAAAGAGGAATTATTATTCTTATGCATTATGGATTTGTGTGATAACATAGTTCCCCTAAAATCATCTATAGATAGTTGTGTTAGATCTTTGGAATTTTCAATTGTAACCAAAATAATATCAAATTTACTATGTACATCCTTGAGAATATTTTTTACAATATTTAGATCAATTATTTTTTCTCCATCTCATCTAATTTGATTAATAATATTCATAATTTGATTAAAAAAAGTTTACAAATTTTGAATCCTTTATTTGCAAATTCTCAAAAATTCTCCTAAGAGACTATAATTTATCCACTTTCACCCTAGTAGTTCCCTATAATATGTTTCAAAAATATCCTATGCCATATTAGATCTAGTTGTTGCTACAAACCTAGGGAAAATAGAGTCGTCCATTGCTCATCAAAGTAAAAGGAGGTCTTCTATGTAAGGAAGGTAAAGTAGCAAAACAACTTCCTACACTAATCTTGAGAGGACAATAATGTAGAACTTTTATAGATGATGGATCGATGTGCCATCTTTTTCACTACACTGTCTCATCTTTTTCAACTCTCTATCTTGATGATGGATCACTAAGTGTGATCCGAAACGTTAATGAAAAACTTGCACACAATCAAATCAAGAAGCAATTAGATTTAAATTCATATGGATTGTGGAAATCTGATTACATTGAGATCTTTAATAGTTATAGAAAATTAAACATAAATAAACATAAATATCATGCATACCATGACACAGTGATTTATGTGGGGAAAAACCTTTCAAGAAAAAACCCCCACACTCCAAAAGCCACCCAATATATTATTCAGTAAATCACAAATATTACAATATACTTGTAGAACAAGCTTCTCATAGGATTATCACCACTCAGAGATCAATTGACAACATGACCACTATTAGACTCTAAAAAATAATCACAATGTCTAATGAAGTTGTAATACAATACCCTCATAAAATAGAGTTACATTCTAGGGAAATATAGACCAACAAAATATTTTCCATTAGATCTAAAACCTAAAAATGAATGGTCTAGATTTACAATATATCATTTATTTAATGTATGTCAGCCATTCTAGAAGTTTTCTAAAAAAGTTAACATGCTCACATTTTGCTCTATGTTGCCATTATATACACCTATCAACATAACTACGAAACACACACACACACACACACACACACACACACACACACACAGTCCATATATATATATATATACTATATATATATGCTCTCTCTATATATATATATATATACCCTCACTCTCTCTATATATATATATATATATATATCCTATCAACAATAAACCACATATAATTGCAAGGTTGAGAAACATTTTCCCAAAAAATCTCCCACTTGTTGAACATCTTCCAAGAGCAACGTGAGGGTGTAAACATTGTCTCTTTAATTGCTAAGGGTCTGAAAGGCCAATAGTCTCTGAACACCATCTAAATTTTTTTGTGCTCATAGGCTTAGTTAAAGAATCAACAACAGTCATCAAAGTCTCTACCTTAACAAGCTTCACCCTACCATCTCCAACCATATCTCTAGAAAAAAGATACTGTGCATCAATGTGCTTGGTCCTAGCATGAAATGTCAAGTTCTTGGCTAGACATATCACACTCTGACTATCACAATAAATTGTCACTACACCTTGTTTTATTCCAATATCTAAAAATTGTCTCTTAAGCCAAATGGATTTTTTACAAGAATGAGTAGTTGTCATATACTCTGCTTCAGTAGTGGACAAAGCAACCATAGTCAGCCACTTATCCAACTAATTACAACACCAAATAAAGTAAACACATAAGCATTGGTGGATTTTCTACTATCAACATCACTTGCCCAGTCTGAATCCATATAACCATGAACATCAAGAAAAATTTCATCTTCAGTCATATTACTATGATAACATATGTAATAGTTTGAGGTACCCCTCAAATACCTGAAGACTCTTTTAACTACATCCCAATGAACTCTACCAGGATTAGACATATATCTAGAAATAACTCCCACTGCTTGGGCAATGTCTGGTATAGTACAAACCATAGCATACATTTAAACTTTCAACTGCACTCTAGTAAGGAACTTTGCTCATCTCTTCCACCTCTGATGCAAATGTTGGATAATCTGAAATAGATAACTGTGTTCCAACAGAAACAAGAACACACAATGGTCTACAGTCTTGCATATCAAACCTCTATAAAATTGAATTCAAATACTTACTTTGTCCAAGCCATAGCTTTCAATTCACTCTCTCTTTTAATTTTCATCCCAAGAATGTGTTTAGCTATGCCAAGACCTTTCATTTCAAATTTAGTAGCAAATTGAGATTTTAGTTTTGAAATCATACCTTTCCCTTTGCTAATAAATAACATATCATCAACACATAATACAATAAACAATAAATGATCACCATCAATTTTACAATAAACACAATGAATTTATTTAGAACACTCAAATCCCAAACTCAACACATATGTATCAAATTTATAGTACCACAACCTAGGACTTTATTTTAAGGCATACAAAGATTTCTTCAATTTGCAAACTAGTTTACTTTTACCTTTCACCATGTAGTGCTCTGGTTGTTTCATACAAATATCCTCCTCCAAATCACCATGAAGGAAAACAATTTTCACATCCATTTTCTCAACCTCTAAATCAAAAGCAGTAGCAATAGAAAGAAAAAACATAAGGATGTCATTTTTGTAATGGGAGAAAATATCTCTGCATAATCAACACCCTCAACTTGAGAGTAACCCTTTCTAGCCAACCTTTCTTTGTATTTCTCAATACTTCCATCTAAACCAATCTTTTTCTTAAACAACCATTTACAACCAACAGGTTTTTGTACTTCGGGCAATGGTACAAGATTTTATGTGAGCTCATCCATGTTAGTATTTAAAGAAAAAATACATCACCAATAATCAATTGTATACCTTTTAGTTGGTTGTCTATGTCTTGTAGACCTATGTGAACAAGTTGAGTTGGAGGTTCTTCCTCCTCTTCTGAAGATCCAAAACTATATGAGCTCTCCTCAACTTCTTGTCTATCCTTGGGCCTCGATTCAACATTCTTAGGTGTAGAAAGAAATTGAATCACAACTTCCTATTTATTTATTTTTGGCTGCAATGTAATAGAAGAAGGCTTAGTTTCTCTAAAAATAACACTTCTAATATGTATTACCTTTTGTGCAATAGGATCCCAAATCTTGTATCCTTTTATACCATAACTATATCTGATTAAGATACATTTCACAACCTTTTTCTCCAACTTTTTTTGATTCTCCTTTGGCACATGTGCATATGTCTCACAACCAAAAACTCTAAGATGTCTCAATGAAGGCTTCTGACCCGACCATGCTTCTATAGGAATCTTATCAACAAGAGCTAATGTAGGAGACCTATTAATAAGGTAATAGGTACTAGCAACAACTTCAGCCCAAAACCTTTGTTCTAGGCCAACACCAATCAACATACTCCTAGCCTTCTCCATCAATGTCCTATTCATTCTTTCTACAACTCCATTCTATTTTAGAGAATATGGAGTTGTCTTTTATCTATGAATACCACAATATTTACATAATCTATAAAAATCATTAGAGAAAAATTCACCACCATTATCAGTCCTTAAACATTTTATTTTCTTTCCATTCTAAAACTCAACCATTTCTTAAATTTTTTTAAATCGACTAAAAACTTTAGATTTACTTTTTAGAAAATATACCCATGTCCTATTATAATCATCAATAAATGAAACATAGTATGTGGATTTACCAATCAAAGGAACATCTACAAGACCAAACACATCAAAATGAATAAGTTTTAATACACCACAAGATCTATGAGAACTCGAGTAAAACTAAATAGAATTTTGTTTTCCATAAATGCAATGCTCACATAAATCCAATTTAAGATTACAACCAGAAAAACCTTCAACAAGGTTTTTATTTTTCAAGGTCCTTAGACCCTTTTCTTCAATATGGCCAAGTATCTAGTGCCATAACATAGTTTTATCTATAGGTAACTTTGTTTTAGAAGAAAGAGCACCCTTGGGTACCCAATATCCATGACCATCTGTTTAAGGTGAAACCCTCACTTCTTCCATATACTTACTTTTTCACAAAATTACTATTGCACTGAACAGTGCATGGATCTAGCTTATACAATGTGCCATATCTGACACCTCTAGCAATCACCATAGCACCTCTAACCATCTTGCATCTTGCGCTAAAAAATACTACCTGCACACCATCATCTATTAGTTTTCTCATAGATAACAAATTTCATGATAATCCAAGGATATGCAACACACCATTAATCCTTTTTATTCTACCATCAAGAAACTTGAATTTACCTTTACCATGGCCAACAATGTTTAAGTGAAAATTATCACCCAAGTACACCTTACCTCCATCAAATTCTTCATATTCACAAAACCAATCTCTATTAAAGGTCATATGAAAAGATGCACCTGAGTCAATTAATCATGCATCATTACCTACATGATTTTCCAAAGCTGTAATGAATGCATTGTCATCTTCCTTCTCAAACTCAAAATCGGAATCAAATTTCTTCTTTTTCTTACTCTTTTTTCTTTACATTCCTTACATGTCTAGACTTACCACAATTCCAGCAAATAAGTTTGGAATTTCTAGGAGATTTAGATCTCCCCCTAGAGTTGGATTCATCATGCTTCTCATTCTTCTTGCCTTTTTCATTAGGTCTTCCACAAACATTTAGGGCCTCCTTGGCAATGATGGATACCTTCCTCCTCATCTCCTTAGAAAGCAAAGAATCCACCACAGCTTCAGTCTTCAAAATAATATAATTACTCCCAATATCCATAACAAGAGAATCCCACGAATCAAAAAAAGAACAAAACAAGAAATTTGACATTTCTCCTCCTCATCCATTTTGACACCAACTAATGCCAACTGAGCCACCAACATATTGAATGCTTCTAGCTGGTTTGTGATTCATCCACCCTCTTCCATTCTCAAGGAATACATTTTCTTCCTCAAGAAAATATTGTTCACTAAAGATTTGGCCTGATACATCTTACCAAGCTTCTTTCATAATTTTTGTGCATGGGTCTGCTCATTAACATTAATTAAAACAAATTCTACCAAACACGATCTGATTAGAACCTTGGCTTTATGGTCCACAGCATAATATTGAGCAGTCTGAGTAGGATTTGTAGGCCTTGAAACATTCTCATCAACAACATCCCACAGATCTCAATCTATCAACAATCCTCCATATTTAGCTTCCACATTTCAAAATTATTTCCAAAAAAGGTTTCCACCTCTATTCTCCCTGATGAACTTGTCGTCTAAAAATTCCTACAATAAGATCACAAATTGTCTTCAACACAAGCTCCCACTCAAATCTAGATTAGTTAAAAAAACCCAACAACCCACAATTGAAACCAAAGGTGATCAAGCTCTAATACCATTTGTAAGGAAGCTAAGGTAGTAGAACAACTTCTTACACTAATCTTGAGAGGAGAATAATGCAAAAAATTTACAAATCTTTAACATTTATAGAAATTTGAATATAAATAAACATAAATATCATGCATACCATAGCATAGTGATTTATGTGGGGAAAACCCTTTTAGGAGAAAAACCCCACACTCCAAAAGTGGCCCAATATATTATTCAATAAATTACAAAGATTACAATATACTTGTAGAGCAAGCTTCTCATAGGAGTATCACCACTCAGAGATCAAGATACAACACGACCACTATTAGACTCTCAAAAATAATCAAAATCTCTATCACAGTCATAATACAACACCGTCATAAAATATAGTTACATTCCAAGGCAAGGCAGGCCAACAAAATATCTACCATTAGATCTAAAACCTAATAATGAATGGTCCATATTTACAATATATCATGTATTTAATGTATGTTGGTCATTCTAGAAGGTTCCTAAAAAAGTTAACACACTTACATTTCACTCCATGCTACCATTGCATACACCTATCGGTGTGACTAGGAAACACACACACACACACATCCTATCAACAATAAACCACATATAATTTCAAGGTTGAGACACATTTGCTCAATATTTCATATTTTTCTTAATTTTTCTAAGTTGAACTTTTATTTCTTGTGCCAATGCTTGATTAGCTACTTGATCTAGATGTTCTACAAAACCATTATCTATTATATCCCAAACTTATGAAAAAATATTTATTTTAATTTATCATAACTCGTAATTATTATTGTAGACACTTAAAATTGTCCTAGTCCATATCACACATTTGATTTGATTTACTAACACCATTTTTTTCTAATCCAACATTCTTGGTTATGTTATTAAATAATCTTGTTTGCTTAATTAATTTCATCATTTTATTTTATTAATCAGTTAATCAACATTACTTGATTAATTCAATGGGGTTAGGAAAGATTTGATCATTCCACATCAAATCAACACTAATCCCCTAATGGGATTAGGTTTGAGTGTTTAATTAGGTTTCCTTGATCAATTTCATTATATTTTCTGCTTTTAATGGATTCTTAGTTAACATTTCAAATATTTCATTGGGACAACCTCCAACACATGTTCAAGCGGGCTATATAAAAGGTGCAAAGGTGAAAGTTAGTAGAACTATTCTTTGATGTATACCACATGTGTCAATTTAGATGTGGGTGTATAGACCACATTAGGGTTGAATAGATACTTTAGTGTCTCACATTTGACGTTATGTACCATGAGTGTTCACTGAGTCACTACGAGCCATTGTATTTAGAAGCCTAAGACTAGTTGGCCATTGCATTGAGTCATAGTAGTACATCAGGATAACATCATCTCAAGAAGTTACTTACCATGTCTGGTCACTGATTGAGGTGTAAGGTGTCTTGCTAGAGTTTATTTTCTTTTTAGACCAAGGGTGTCAAGTGTTAGGAATTGTATGCAGAAAATATCAATTAAATGCAAATAAAGATTAAATTGAGCAATGGAAAAACACATAAATAATAACAACAAGAGACAATATTTAATGTGGTTCACCCAAACTTGGGCTACGTCCACCAACAAAGAGTCCAATATTATTATCCAGTAAATTGAACCGATTACAACCAGTAATCCTTGCAACTCAATACTGCTACAAATTCTACAATACAATGTCAATGGAAAACACAAACCCTTAGCCTTTTATCAAGACTCATGTCGGTTACAAAATAGGATTTTTTATGCTACCCTTGGACCCCATAAGGGGCATTTCCCCCAAACCCCCATTAAATAATTTGGGGAGAAATTATGTTGATAAAAGTGGGGAAATTTAACCTACAAGATTGATTAGGCTCCATATACCAACAATCTCCCACTTGGAGACTGATCAGACTCCACCCCATATCATCTCCCACTTGGAGATTGATCATAACACTGTTGACTCTATAGCTTCCACTTGAAATAAGCACCCTAGACCTTGTTATTCTGATTTTATTATTTTTAGTCTTGAAGACCAACCAAAGTTGAAAAGGAGCTCAACTTCTCCCTTGGCACTACCTTTGTAAACATATCCATTGGATTGTCATCTATATGTATCTTTTCTAGCCTTAACTGTCCATCATCCAACACCGACCGAATGAAGTGATACCTCAATTGTATTTGTTTGGTCTTTGAATATAAGGAAAAATTCTTTGTAAGATGTATGGCACTCTGGCTATTTGTAAACAAATAAATATTGGCTTGTTCTTTTCCCAATTCTTCCATGAAAGATTGTGGCTATATCATCTCCTTTCTTTCCTCTATTGCAACCACATACTCTACCTCCATGGTGGATAAAGCAACCACCTTTTACAACCATGAGATCCAACTTATTGTTGTCCCACTTACAGTAAAGACATAACCTATAGTACTCTGCCTGGTATCAATATCCCTTACTAAATCTGAGTCTACATAACTTGCTAAATCAATATTAGAGCCCCCAAAACATAAATATTTATTTGATGTACCTCTCAAATACTTGAGAATCCATTTTACTTCATTCCAAATCTCCAATATGGTACCTTGGACATTTTATCTTCCTCCTCTTGTGTCTTTGGACACATCTCCTTAGTCAATTTCAAATGACTAGGCAAAGGTGTGTTGACAACTTTTACATTCTCCATGTGGAATCTCTACAACACCTTTTCAACATAACCAACCTGAGATAGAGTCAATTTTCTATTCTTCCTATCTCTACAAATTCTCATACCAAGGATTTATTTTGCTACCTCCAAATCCTTCATAGTAAATGATTTTTCTAACTGTTATTTTAACTCACTTATGTGATCCATGTTAGACCCCACTACAAGCATGTCATCAACATATAAACATAAAATAATGTAGCTATCATTATCCAACCTCTTAAAATAAACACAATGGTCATAATTACACTTGATGTATCCTTTCCCAGCCATAAAACTATCAAATTTCAAGTACCATTGCCGAGGTGCTTATTTCAAGCCATATAAACTCTTCTTCAATCTGTACACCAATTTCTCCTTACCTTTCACCTCAAATCCTTGGGGTTGTTCCATATATATCTCCTCCTCCAAATCACCATGGAGAAAGATGGTTTTCACATCTAGTTGTTCCAAATGCAAATCTTCAACAACCGCAATGCTTAAAATAGTACGAATATAAGTCATCAAGTAACAACTAGAGAAAAAAAATCAGAAAAATCAATTCCTTTTATCTGTGCAAATCCTTTGACAACTAACCTGGCTATAAATCTATTCTTACCTCCATCTTCCTCTTTCAACCTGTAAACCCATTTGTTTGGTAAAGTCTTTTTACCTGTAGGAAACTTGCATAATTCCCAAGTCTGATTTGTTAAGAAGGATTCCATTTCTTCTTCCATTGCATGCTCCCACTAAACCTTTGTATCGACCTACATAGCTTCATCATACCCTTCAAGTTCACCAACATCTATTAACAAAATAGAATACAAATAGGGAGAAAATATGTCTGGAGGTCTACTTATCCTTGAAGATCATCTAATATTCACTAGAGTTTGTGGTATTTGTTGTTGATATTGTTGTGGAGAATGAGGAACTAGGGTATGTGCAAGATCGTCATGGAAAAAATAGGCCCTTAAGTGGCAAAAAATTTAGAAAAATCAGAGTTAGGCAACTTGACATAAAAATTTGAATAAGTTATCTATATTATTTCAAAAATATGTAAGAATAGAATCTGTCACAAATTGAATGTGTTTCTAAAATACTAGGTTTTTTTTTTTAAATATATATTTGGTGAAAATTTGAAATTTCAATGCAGTAGTACTTAAATTTTAGGGAAAAAAAAAAGTAGGTGTTTTAGACCACCTAACCACAATAAAATGATAATATGTTTTTATAATATTTTAGACATAAGTAGAGGACTCATGTCCAAATGTGATGCATATTTTATTTTTTATTTTCCAAATAAATAATTAATTACTCATTTTTTATTACAACTTTTAAAATATATAAAAAGCTTCATTATGTCTAACCACCTTAACTTGGTCAAAACTTCATGAAATTCAAATTTTTCTTTTTTTTAATCCTATAGTATGTGAATCATAGAATGTGGTGCATATTTTGGATTCCAAAAATGTGATACCATTTGAAATCTATAGATGTTTTTCGATCATCCTATCAATCAGGACTTTAATCGTAATTCAAATAAAAATGAATAATAATTATTTATTAAATTCAAAGTAAAGCATAATTTATATTGGTGGAAAGCTAAGAATCTCCTTTAAAAACCCTTTTCATTTCATCAATTTTTGGTAAAAGAAAAGTCATCAGCCACATACCCTACAAATACCCATCATATTGCCACTTTTTGGCCCATCATAATCCTGCACATACCTACCAATGGAACATCACTATTTGGTGTATCATCTAGCACTTCTTTCTTCTCATGCTATTGCAATTGATCTTTGTACAACAGTTTCTCATAGAATATGACATCCCTGCTTCTCACATTTTTTTGATTTTCAGAATCCCAAAGCCTATAACCAAATTCATCAATGCCATATCCAAAAAATATACATTTCTTTGATTTTGCATCTAGCTTGGTTCTATTTTTAGAATCTACATGTGCAAATGCTTCACAACCGAAGGTCTTGAGAAAAAAATAACTCACCTTCTTACCTGTCCATGCTTCCTCTAGAATACCACAACCCAAGAGAACTAAAGGACCTCTATTGATTAAATAAACAAAAAAATTTACAGCCTCTACCCACATGTTTAATGGCAGCCCAGCATGCAATCTCATAGTCCGTGCACGCTCCATTATTGTTTTTTTCATGCACTCAACCACTCCATTTTCCTGTGGAGTCCTTGGAAGTATTTTCTACCTACGAATACCATTAGAGGAACAATAATCTTCAAACTCTTTGCTACAATACTCACCAACATTATCAGATCTAAAATATTTTAACTTTTTACCCATCTCATTCTCAACCAAGCTTCTCCATTTCTTAAAAATTTCAAATAAATCAAATTTCTGCCTAAGGAAATAAATTCATACCTTGTTGCATTATCAATAAAAGTGACATAATACCGAGAGCCACTAAGAGAAGATACTTGAGCTGGTCCCCATACATCCGTATGCACAAGTTCCAATTTCTCATCTTTCTTTTTCTTCCCATTCT
>VDFB02177547.1:0-11726 GCA_007258455.2 Sequoia sempervirens | reverse complement strand
GTTTGTTTCTCCTCATGGGTATACTATTCCTAAATCCTACAAGTTACTCTTTCCATGCACAAACAACATAGCTGAGTATGAGGCTTTGACAAATGGACTAAAAATGGCTATAGAGTGGAATATCACAGAACTACATATCTATGGGGATTCTCAGCTGATCATCAACCAAGTCAATGAACAATACCAAACAAAAGATGACAAGTTGGTACCTTACAAAAAAATGGTTGATTCATTGAGACAGTATTTTACTTTTGTCACCTTTCAGCAAATCCCTAGGGCTGAGAACAAAGCAACTGATGCTATGGCCACCCTTGCTTCACTTCTTCAGTTAGAGGAACATGAGTCCAAATATGAATTCCTAGTGGAAGAGCTACAATATCCCATATTTGACTCACCCGAAAGCCATGTCATTTGTAAATTCTTGTCAATCATAAACTCTCTCGCTATGGTGCTATTTACTCATATCTTCGTGGACAAGAATAACCCCGCTGATACATTTAACTTAATCCGCAGCATGTTCTTATTCGCGAATCTCTCAGCCATTCCCTCATCTCTCGTGATTTGTATAGGAGGGCTTACGGAACACTTCTAGGTGCTTAGAAAAAGGAGGAATTGATCAAGCTTAGTTGACATCCACGAGGGCATATATGGAGGACATTCTAATGGTCTTTCCATGGCTAGAAGGTTGCTTAGGGCAGGGTACTATTGGCCTACAATGCAGATAGATGCAGTAGCATTTGCTAAGTCTTGTGAAAAATGTCAGAAACATGGACACCTGGTACATGCTCCAGGTAGGGAGCTAATTCCTTCTATATCTCACTGGCCATTTCAGCGATGGGCCTTTGATCTTGTTGGGCAGATTCATCCCAACTCATCAGGTGGGCATAAGTTCATTATCACTGCTACTGACTACTTCACAAGATCGGAAGAGGCTATTCTTAATTTTCTATTGCCACGCCGTGCAAGACAAGTTGTTCTTTATTTATTTTAAACCATATCATCTGGCCGGATATGGAGTGCCATCTCGAGATCATCACCGACAATGGAGGTCACTAAAAACAAGGACCTTAAAGAACTCTGCCAAAGATTCAAGATAAAGCAACATTGGTCCTCCATTTACTTCCCACAAGGAAATGGTCAGGCAGAGGCTTCAAACAAAACCATTCTCAAGATTTTGCACATAACAGTTCATAAGAATGGTAGAGATTGGCACCTACAGATAAATCCAGCCCTGTGGGCATATAGAACAAGTATTCATACTCCAACTGGGGCTACTCCTTTTTCCCTCACATATAGCGCTGAAGCAGTGTTACCTTTATAGGTTGATATTCCATCACTTTGGGTCTCTCTCAAAGGTCTAGTTACAGATGAAGACTATCGCGCCATGAGATTGCAAGAATTGGAACTTCTTGATGAGAAGCGTAAAGCATCATTTGACCATATGAGGGTCTATCAAAAGCGGATGTCCAAAGCCTTCAACAAAAAGGTTCACCCTAGAGAATTCCAAGTAGGAGATCTTGTCCTGCGAGAGAATCCTAAGAACCAACAGAATCGAGAACAGAAGGGAAAATTCGAACCTAATTGGCTTGGACCTTACATCATCACAGCAGCTTTTGGCACAGGTGCCTATCTACTATCTACTAAAGAGGGGGAGCAGCTCCCTGAGCCTATCAATGTTTTGCACCTGAAGAAGTTCTATCCTTGATGCCCGTTCTGTCTGGGGGCATCCTTTGTATATAATTATGACCCTGAAAAAAGTTCCAAAAAAAATTGATATATGATACTGAAAAAATTACAAAAAAAAAATTTGATATATTGTCAAAAAATCCAAAAAAAAAATTCAAATATGATGCTGAAAAAATACAAAAATGAAAATACAAAACAAAACAAAAAGGAAAAAAAGAAAAAAGTGCCTTGGTGAAAACCTGGAAACAGGTGCCTTGGTAGAAAAAATACAAAAAAATATATATATATATATATAAAGTCCTAAAAAAAATTATTCCAAGTGGTGAAAACCTGGAAACAGGCGCTACTTGAGGCCTTTGCATCCCTATTTATTAGCATGCATCCTCGACACTTAGCCTTTCTCCATCATGCCTTGTCCTTATTGCCTTGGTTTGAATTGGTCTTTGTCTTTGTCTAGGGGCATCACTGTGTTAGCTTTGGTCTCTTGGATATGTTTTGTCTTTGTGACACCTCGTGAAATGGTGCTTTTCTAACACTAACCTTAACTCAGGTGCTGAACAATTACAACCCCTGACATCGTGTGTTTTTCAACACTTATCAGTTTGGTCTTATCTAGTTCGGTCATGTGATCTTACCTACTTGCAAGCATTCGATCCTTATCCTCGGAACTCAGTATCAGTTTACACACTTAAAATATTTTAATTGCAACACTTAATGCTTGAGATATGCCACGATCTTTTCTTTGTGTGCTGATTGATATGATTTTCATTGAGTGTCCTTGTCTAATAAGTCTCTCCGTGATGCATAGCTAGAGGACTTGGGCATGGGGCATGTTTTTATTTGCTTTCTGCTTGTGGGTGTTGTCTTGAACCTCTTCAGTGTCTCTTGTTGTCTCCTTGACACACTTAAGAGATTTATGGCATCATCCTTGAATGTTTTTGCACAACCATTCTCATGGTAATCTTGGCGCTTATGTCTTGATGCGAGCATGGTTTTGCTACATTAAATTGGGTAAGCTAACATTGTAGTCATCTTGACCTTCATGTCTTTGATGCTCATGTTAGGAATCTTTCCACATTCCAAGTCATATAAATCACATTCATATCTTCTATAGTTGTGTTTCTAGACTAGTGATGATTGCAGATTGTCCCATGTCCGTAATAATGGCCCAATGATGAAAATAAGTTCTCTTACATTCTCTAATGAATGATGAACACACAAAAACATATGTTACCCTATTGCAAGTACATCTTTGCATTTTCATGTAGCTTGCATTATTTAGACTTCATGTTAATTTGCACTTTTAGGTTGTATTATGGGTTTGAGAGGGTTTCCTTCATCTTTCTTGTGGATTTTTCATCAACTGTGATCACGTTCTTCATTTCCTTATCTTCTTTCGTGATCTCAATTGAAATTCCCTTTATCTTAAACAGTTGATTGATTTTGATGCATCCTCTTTGTTGAGGCAGATTCTCTTCCTTCTCTCCATTTCTTTCCATTTCTTCCAAACTTCTATCTTCCATTCGATTTCACCCCACTTCTTTTCTTCTAATTCAACCTTAGGGCATAATTTTCTTGCTGATCTACTTGGGTTCTGTGATTCTTATATTTTTCATCTTACATCAAGAACCTTATCTTTTGTTTGATTTGATCAAATTTTTCAATTTATTATTTCTCCTCTATCTCATTTCGATTTTGATCACGAGGGGGCAGTATCTATCAAACTTCAATCCTTGATTCAGCTTTATCAATTTATCATTTGCTTCTCTTGGGGCAACCTTGCTTGAGATTCTTATCTCTCACTTTGGATGTGATCCCAAATCGACCTCATGTTCAAAGGCCTTTTGTTTATGTTTGTCTAGATGTGATCCCGAGTCGACCTCACATCTGAGTTGTTTTGTGATCCTAAATCGATCTCACATTGCAACTTCATTCTTTGACTGCATGTGATCCCGAGTCGACCTCACATTAGTCAAAGAGGGGCAAATGTATGCAACCTAAAATAGTCACCTAGACTTTGGGCCCCATTTATTTAATTTGTCAACATCAACTTTTTGAATCAATGATTGTCACATTTTCAAATCAAATTTCTTAGTCAATTCATAGCTATTTCAAATGTTTCAATTTTCCCTAAGGTTTGAATGCTTCATTAATTTTATTTAATCAAAAGAAATAAATCCCTTTTACTAAATAAAATAATGTTATTTAATTGAACTTAATATTACTTAAATAAAATGATGCTATTTAATTAAATCTATTTTTAATTAACTTATTTTATTTTGGGGCCCCTAGCTCGGTTATTAAGTAATCTTGCCAAGTGCCTGGTCACTTAAAGTTCTATCTCTCTGGCCTCCGTGGTAATGGAGGGCGTATCAGCCAAATACTGTCAATGCTTAAAAGTTTAATAAAGCATCAAGTAAATATAGGGGTCGGCACCGGGATTCTTGTACCTTTAAAAAAAAAATTTATTTTATTTATTGGAATATTCATTTCTTTTAAATTACATAATCTTATTTTATTTTATTAAAAGAGATATTATCATCTTAAATTAAATTAAATAAATGAAATATCCTCTCAAGAATATCCTGTGATGAAAAAAAAGGAAACAAATCAGTTAAAAGGGAAATAAACTAAAAAAAGAATTCCAATCAAGATTTGTTTCTATTTTTCTATTTATCCCACATTGCTTCTGAATTTTCCTTCAATTCCACTTTTTCCTATAAAATGAGCCCTCTCATTCTCATTTCAAAAAAGGAGAATCATGAATTTTTACATCAGACTTATGCTACAAATTTGAATTTTATCATTTGAGATTACATTAGTTTGATTATATAAGCATCTTATTTTTAGAGCATATAGTTTAATATTACATTTTAGCTTAATCTTCATAGTAGATTAATTGCAAAATAATTCATTTATGGCATTGCATGTAGATTAAGTTTCATTTCAATAAATTAGTTTGGTTTATTACATTTTACAGCCATTTAGATTAGTTTTCATTGTTGCATTGCAAGAACAGGATTCATGGAGATTGGCATTCTTGCTTCTCCTCTTTGAATCTCTCGTTCCGAGATTGTATTTGCAGGGGTAACAGGGTTAATCTGAGGGCCACAATATCAATCCCTGCTCTTCTCGGATAGAGAGTTGTGAATTGATTTGCAAGGACTCATTATTGAGTATCCTTGCATGCAAGGATTCACAGAAGTATAACATATTTTCAGTTATACAATGTCCACCTTATATTATTTTATTTTTATTTTTAATCTCTCTAATTTTGGTGGCCTTCTTAACATTATAGGTTCATATATACATATATTTTTTGTTTTTTCCCTTTTTAAGAATAGGTGAATAAAAAAAATTCAAGGGGTCATTATCTTTCTATTAGTTTCAAGGATGTTGGAGTATATGTTATATTGAATTGTCAAAATATCTTTTCAAAATCACACAATATACATATTAAATATGAGATTTCGATAGATCGTGAATCAAATAGTTCAACATTGTCTATAAATACAAAATTTGATGATGAGATCGCATATTCCTTTAAATTATGTTTCTCATGGGGTGATCCCACAATAGTGGGTTATAGTTTTTGGCCAAACTTGACATTGATTTGAACTTTTTTAATTAAATATTCACGTTTGGACACCTATAGATGCTAAAACATGAAGAATTTGAAGATGATGCAAACTAGTGATTTGTGACATTTTTTCTATAGATTCTAAATATATTTTTAAAAAAAAAAGTGGAATCAATTTGCACTTGTTTTTCCATCTCCTTTTATAACTACTTTTTAAAGGTAAACAAATTTTTTAAAGAGTGATGTTTATTGTATAACACATAACTTCTTTTTCTATGAAGGATAGAATTCTATTTTTTTCAAATTTAGATGTGTAACTATGGTATCTAGCTCTTTCAATTGGTTTCATAGTGTTTATTTGAATATTTTTTTCTTAATTAAGGTTTGAAGTCAAACTAATTATAATTTAGACATAGGTGTATTGTATAACAATTTTTATTTTTTTTATGTATCAATTTTTGTTTTTGTTGAATCAAGGACTTCAATACCAAGCATCTAGATATTTTTTAGATTTTTTTTGATAATCTACTATGGGTATAGATGCAGGATCATGATGGGTGAAAAAGTGGTGATATGATGGGTATGTGGCTGACGACTTTTTTACCCAAAATTGATGAAATGAAAAGGGTTTTTAAAGGAGATTCTCAGCTTTCCACCAATATAAATTATACTTTACTTTGAATTTAATAAATAATTATTATTCATTTTCTATTTGAATTATGAATAAAGTCCTGATTGATAGGTTGATTGAAAAACATCTATAGCTTTCAAACAATATCACATTTTTTGAATCCAAAACATGTGTCACATCCTATGCTTCACATACTATAGGATTAAAAAAAAGAATTTCATGAAGTTTTGACCAAGTTAAGGTGGTCAAACATACGAGTTTTTATATTTCTTAAAATTTGTAATATAACAAATTCATAATTAATTATTTACTTAGAAAACAATTACAAAAAAATATGCATCACATCGTGACATGAGTTCTCTACTTATATCTAAAATCTTATTAAAAAATATTATCATTTTATTATGGTTAGGGTGGTCGAAAAGAAACCTACTTATTTTTTCTTGAAATTTAAGTACTACTGCATTGAAATTTCAAATTTTCACCAAATAATTTTATTTTTAAATAAACCTAGTAGTTTAGAAACTACATTCAATTTGCTACAAATTCTATTCTTACATATTTTTGAAACAATATAGATAATTTATTCAATTTTTTTTATGTCAAGTTGCCTAACTCTAATTTTTATGAATTTATTGCCACTTAAGGGCCTGTTTTTTCTATGATGATCTTGCACATACCCCTATTTTTCCACATGTGCATAACAAAGAGCTTTATTTTCAAAAAAAAACTTACATTCACAAGAAATAAAAAATAAATATAATTTAATCAAATTAAATATATTTAAAGTTATACTTTTTGGGAAGCTTATAATAAGGACTACATAATTACAAAACATAAATTTTAAATGAATTCATTTGATACCATAAAAGGTAAATCAAAAGTGGTATTTTATCAACATTTTGATAAGTGTAGAGGAGACTTCATTATAGGTATGGTTTAAAACTAGCAAAGTTCTATCCAAGTGGGTTTGATCTAAGGGGATTTGATCAAACCCTCTTCAATTATAATCCTTTAAATGAAACCTTTCAATGTTTAAATCATTATATTTTCTAAAATTATGTGATTTTAGCAAAAAATAGGATGTTCTAGAAAGTGTAACCCATTACTGTGGCAACACCCCATGTACTCCAACATAGCTCTCCAATTGCTTTACCAATATTCATATCATCCATGGTCATCATCCTTCACACACAACCTAATCAAAAATAAAGGAACTTAAAGAACAAAAGAAATGAATAATATATTATATTAGACCATTTAATTTGATTCATGAGGCATATAATTTTAAAAGGATATTTTTTTATTCATTATATATTTTATGCAATTACAAAGTGTTTCATGTGTCAAAAATGGTTGTCTCTAATTCTTTATCAACTAGACTCAATTTTAAATTATGATAAGACAAGAAAACATTCATAAACTATGTGAAAAATATTAAAAAAAGAGGCCCCAAATTTTTGACAAAATATTGGATATATTGCACAAGTAGAAACACTCTAATTCTACTTAGCATTCCACTCCCCCATCCTCTCTACCTTTTATTTTTTTTCCTTTCATCCTTGTGCCCCCTGTGGACTATGGAAATGGAATGCACAACTTCCCTTATCCACTCCTAAAAGGGGAATGAAGGAAGAGGAATCTAATTTCACAAAGTTCACACTCAAGAACATTTTTGTGTTATTTCAATGCAAGAGTGATTGAAATATATCAAAGGAGATTGTTCCTAAGGCTAGAAATTGATAAATGAGATAAACTATAAATGCAAAACTAAGGAAATGCAAAATATTTGAAAACACACAATGATATGAAAAATGACCTAGAAATGTAAAAAAAATGTAACAAATATTAATAAAACTAAAGAGGTGCACCTAGAAACTAGAAAGTGATGGAGAGGAGCTCTATAATCCTATAGAATTCACTATTGAAGCCCATTGGGACTCATATGCCAAGCTGGCAAACTTAGTCATCTTTTGGGGAAATTTTTCCAAAACTAGTTTCAGACAAAAGGGTACTCAGAATGATAGAAAACCGCTTTTGAGGCCTAGTAGTGGGACTCATAAACCACTAATGGTGACTTAGTCCACTTCCAGATTTTAGGAAATTCAAAAGTGCAATCTGTAGCTCCCAGTATGTAGTTCAACTCCTAATAGGTTTTTGGATCTATAACTACATAATCTGATATGTAGGTGATATCTAAGCTTCTTTTAGGGTTTTGACTACTTTGAATGACTTTGATGATTTGTTGACAACTTTTAACACTTTTCTCTTTGAAAAATCTTCTCACAAGACCTGCAAAACACATGCAAAGAGGGGGAAAAGTGTTACGGGTTAGTGAATAGGGTTTTGCCTTGGTCAAACCCCGATTTGGTAATTAAACCCTTGAAAATGAAATTAAAAAAGAATGATGAATAAACAACATGCAATGCTACAACTCACCAAACTCTTGAAGTGGAAATATAAAGATATGCAAGTAATGGCTCCAAAGTGCTTGAATACTCTTATAGACAAAATACTTGAATGAAAAATCACTTGATTGCTTGATTAGAAAATTAGGAGAATTGAGAAGATTTTTAGGAGATGAAAATGAGAGGAAAAACCCTATATTCATACATGATTATACAAAATTTCCTAAAAATACCACATCACAAGCTGACCTCAAGACTTAGAAAATAATATCCTGCCATAATTTTGAAATAGTTTTGATTTTTGAGCCAAATGGGACTCATTCAACCTTAGTGGCAAATGGGTCCCACTTGAGCATTTTAAGTGGGTTTTAGGAATTAATATGTTTTAAATGATGTTTAACAGGATTATTCTAAAAAATACACTTAAGTAAGGCTTGTAAGTGTATAATCAGGACAATTAAGCATAAGAAAGGGTCAAATTATTGGTGACAATTCAAGAAAGCATGAAATTTTGTTACAACACTTTGAAATAAGGCTTGGTAAGTGATAAAAAGAGGTTATTAAGGTGAAATATATTAAAAAGGTCCTAGAAAAGTGTGAAAATGTGTTACAACACTTTATAATTTAACTTAAGTAAGGCACCACTTGAATTATTTTAGTTTTCTAGGGCCCAAGACCTAATGTTAATGTGTTGATTACATTGTAACATTCAATCAAGGCACAGCTAGGCCAACGGCACAAGGAGGACCCACACGAGACAAAAAAAAAGTAGAAGGGTTACTTTTTCGGTGTCCACATCTAGCCCTCACTTTAGTGAGAGGATGAACCTACTTCAAACTCACACTAATATAGACCAATGTACAATCAAGAGGGGTTCCCATGAACCAATGCTAGTAAGATGGGATGATAACGTTCAAGAGGGATGATCCAGCCCCTAGGATCAAGATCTCGTGACAAACCAACATAAGTGCAAAGGGAACACACATGATATCAAGAATAAAGACAAGGCACAAGCACACAATGTGATGTAGAGTAGGGTGATTAGGCTTCAACAATTCAAACTAACAAGTTTTTCAAGTCTACAGACCCTTGAAAGGGTTGGTTCCTTCACAAATTGACCACCATGCTTGTAGTGGTCCACTTCGCCCTTTCTTTGCATATGTTTTAGAGAAGGCCTAAATTGGTTAGAACCTTCACACTTTTACACACCCATTATCTTGCATTTCAACATATCAATTGGTCTCCTCATGTAGTTTTGGAACAATCTCTTCTAACTTGACCTACAACACTAGAACTCGACCTAAATAGGCCACTTTTACAAAGCAAGTGCCTCAATTTCAATTACTAGACATCAAAACTATTCATCTATAGTCTCCCCAGATCACATAGGGTCAGATTCAATAGTTTGTTTCTCCAAATCTTTACAAAAACTTGTCCTAACAAATTCGTATCAAACTAAGCCTAGCACATAGAGATTCTAGACTAGGGCTCAAGAAAAACCCATGCAAACACCATCACCCCTCCCTAAAACTACAAAAAAAAGGGAGCACACCTAGAAGGCCCATTCCACTAGTTTTTATAATTTTCCTATGGCGGATGGCCTATTTTTACATATTTTCTCTCAAAAACCTTGAAACCCTAATCAGACAGAGCACTTATAGAAAATTGCTTCAATCTCCCACCAATCTAAAGTTCACATGCATCTCAGATGATTATGTTGTTGTACGGGACTGTACAGGTTCAGAAAATACAAGAAAACACAAAAATTTCACCAAAACAAAGTATCTCCTTATTTTGCTTGCTCCAAAAATCATCCACAACCATGCCTTGAATATCTTAGAGGCTTTTTAAAAATTTCCCTTCCAATTCCAACTATCCCCAACTGATTTTTGAATGGGTTACTATTTAAGAAACTTTTACATTAACCTTGACAACTTTTTATCAAAACACCTACAAGACCCTACATGACCTTGATTACATTGAAATTTTCCAATAGAACTTATTCACATAATGAAAAGACACAAAACAAAAAAATACTCCACAATGCATCAAACCAAAATTATCAAGGTGATCCTGCACAATACAACTGGGGTGGAAAAGATTTCATTCTCCTGATAAAATGAGTTCATGAACAAAGACTCCATGCTACTTTATATTCTCATATGACATCCGTGTAGCATATTCATTTGGTAGGCCATGACATTTGACCAAGTATTCATTTTACACTTTATGTCTAGTCCTCTTGATCTCCCTTGTGTTCAATATGCTATGTATCTTCATTGGTTGGCTGGGTGGTAGGTCTTTAACCCACTCATGTCATATTCAACTCTTGCTACATCTGCTTCTCCACCTACAACCAAAGTACCCTTAAAAGGATAAAGATCAACAATATTAAATATGGGTGAGATAGCAACTCCAAGTGGGAGTTCTATCTCATAAGTATTTTTTCCAAACTTGTGTACCACCCTACAAGGTTCGATATTCTTCATCATTAGATTGGTAAATTTTCCTTTAGGTAGCCTCTCTTTCCTTATATGTGCAAGCACCATGTCCCCAACCTTGAATTGAACATCCTTCTTCAAATCCGCCTTCTTCTTATACTTCTCCACACTCTTCTTTAGGTTATCTTTGACCTGCTCATGTATGTCCTTCATAGCAATGAAAAAATCCTCCCCTTTTGCACTCCTTTTCTCCATATCCTTCAAATATTTGATTTCATGTATATCTCTTGGATTCATACCATATACTACTTCAAATGGACTCCTTCCTATGCTCTGATTAATGGAATCATTATATGAATATTCTGCTTGAGGAAGTATGAGATCCCGTGATTGACCATGTTCTTTGGTAAGACACCTTAAAAAGTTCCAAAGTGACCTATTTACAACTTTAGTTTTCCCATCCGTTTGTGGATGGTAGGTTAAACTGAAGGTCACATTTTTTCCCAAATTTTTCCACAAGGTCCTCCAAAGGTGACCTATGAATTTGGAATCTCTATCAGACACAATGGTTAAAGGAAGTCCATGAATCCTAACAATCTCCTTCAAAAACAAATTAGCTATATGAGATGCATCATTTGTACTCTTGCAAGCAATGAAATGGGCCATCTTGCTAAGTCTATCAACAACAACATAAATATTGTCATATCCCCTTTGTGTCTTAGGCAGACCCAAAACAAAGTCCATGTTGATTGACTCCCATGGGCGGTTAAGTATAGGTAATGGCTAGTAAAGTTCTTCATTGGAACTTGATCCTTTTGCTCTTTGACATATTCCAAAACTCTCTACAAAATTCTTAACATCCACATGCATCCTTGACCATTAATAGAACCTCTGAACCTACTCTAAAGTTTTATTTAACCCAAAGTGTCCACTCAAACTACCACAATACTTCTCCCTTATCTAATTTTCTCTCATAGAGA
>VDFB02177546.1:0-29982 GCA_007258455.2 Sequoia sempervirens | reverse complement strand
AAAGAAGAAGGCAAAGAGACTGCCAATGTTAGTCCTATGGACATATAATTTTTGGAAACCCCTACTCATACCTTTCATGAATAGGAGAATTCGAAGGAAACAAATAATAAAAATGTGAATGATAAAATTCAAATTCTTACTAAGAAGATGAAGCAAATTGAAAAACAAATGGAGGAAGCTGATAGTTTTGAGATGATGCAAATGATGGAAGATGCTATCAAGAACATGTGTAGGGTTATGGACAACATAATGAAAGGGTTGTTATGGGTACCATTTTTGGACAAGGAAAAATTTGAAAGCAGCAAAGGAAAAAAGGCAAAAGGAATGAAGCAGATCGACCCAAGGCGATGGAGCTGAACAATAGCTTGGTGGAAATGGTGGCCTTAAACTTTAACTCTTCTTTCTCTGCTATATACTGTTATCTATTTTTTTTTAGCTATGAACTTTATGTCGGGTTTGTTTTGTGGTTCGGTATTGGGAAATGGGTTAATGGCTTGTCTGGTAAGGATAATCTTTGGAAATGACTGTGGTTTGGGCTAATTGCTACTTTACTTTGGTGTTTTGTCGATGCTGATAGTTTGTTTTTGATTATGCTAAGGGGTATGAGCAAAATGTAATATCTCTAGGTCTATATCTTGTGTGTTGTTCCTTTGGTTCTTAGCTATTATTGACTAATTGTTGCTTGTTCCAGTTTGTTTTGTTGTCCTTCTTTGTATGGGATCAAAGCCTTAATCCTACTTAATAAAAAATAATTAATTAAAAATGATTTTGTCCAATTACTTTTCTCTAAATTATATATGAAGATTAGAACATTTGACTAAGAATAATTAAAACAAATTTTCAATTAACAAGTGAAAATTCTAAATACTATACTTTTATAATAATTAATTAAAAAATTTGTTTATTTTTTTAATACAATATTTCAATATTCTATACATAATTAAATAAAAATATATTACAAATTAATTATGCTATATAATATAAAATAAAGACAAATGAGAACATTTTTGACTGAATAACTAATACAAGCTTTTCAATTAAAAAATGATAAAATAATCATCACAATTCAAACCAAAAAAATTCAAAAGAAAAAGCTGCAACATACCAATCTCCTTTGTCATATCATTCACATGTAAAAGAAATAAATATTCCTTCTACTTTGACAGAGAAAGTTGTTAAAACATCCCAAACATGTATTTTCCTCAGTTAAACATGCTTTCCACAGTTAGTTCAAGCAATTGCATCATCACAACTGTGCAAAGGCGTTCATGGCAGACAAGCAAAGCTTTGAGAGAAAAAAAAGATGATGGTAGGCGAAGATATTGACAGATAAAACTATGATAGAAACACAAGTATTACATTATCTTTGACATTTCTGAGATTTCTCTCATTTATATTCCTCTTTTAAACAATGTCATATCAAAACAAGAATTTCAGTAGAATACGCAGTCTGCTCACATGGAAATTCTGACACCCAACTCAACTTTTCTCTTTCCCACGTAAAGATAATTTGAGAATGTGAAACCCAAGTCTTTGGAAATGTTTAATCAATTGAATAATCCATTGATTTTCTTTTTGACTTTATATGGGGTGTGATATTTCTGCATTTGGGTGGGTGGTGATGGCCTAAAAGAATAGAAAAGAGAAAGAAAAAGAATGGGAAGGAAGGATTAATATTTTTGAATGAACTTACACATTTTTCTTATTCTATATATTTTATTTGGCATCACACAAATTTACGGCTAGCAATTCACCGTCATGACAAATTCATCGCAAGGAAAATTCACCACTAGCAATTCACTGCCGTGGAAAATTCATCACATTAACATTTTTAATATATATTTCCAAGACTTTGATTTTTTTTTTGCAAAAGAATATAATGGAGGTCTATATTTTATTAAAATTGTCCTCTCTTCATTTTGTGATTGAGAATATGATTAATAAAAATATTCTCTTGATTTTATGATTGAAAATATGATTATTAAAAATATTATCTTGATTTTGTGATTGTGAATATTATTAGTAAAAATATATTATTTGATTTTGTATGCTTAATAAAAATATATATAAAATAAGCAAGGAGAGGGGAAAGAATATAACACATGAGATGACAACATAATAATTTAAGTAGGAAAATGAGAATAAACACATGATAGATTGATAATGAATAATCTAAGTAAAGCATAACAACATGAGTAGTACACATGTGATAAGGAAGTTATTGGAAAAATAAAGATGCATACTTGAGATATTTCTCTATGGATGTAAAACGTAAATGAAGAATGCCCTCTCTTTTATAGTAACTGGATCAATCATGTAAGAATGTAACTTATAAATGTAAAAAACAACTGTGCCCCCAAGTGGGAAGATAAAGTGAAAAGCATAGAAGAACATGTACAATATTATATGCAATAAGAAAGAGAAAAAAAATATATTAAAAGGAAGATATCGCACCTAAGTTGTTTCCACCAATGAGGCTATCCTCTTTGAAATCATGTGAAATATGATCAATTAATGTATTGATATGCAAGAATATGTCATGAAGTGAAGTTTTTTTTATGTTGTGTTTGGATATGTAAATTTTGCACGCTTCTAATATACATCTTGAGATGTTTCTTTGGTAATACTAACCTCACTTTAACTCTCATTATGTACCTTTATAATAATATCATGACAGATATTGCTCCATTGACCTATACTTGTATGTATGCTTTGTCTTGCTCTTTATCATATGTGTCATATGATGTGTTACAGAGATATAATTTTGTTCATACCACCTAGCCATGGAAAAACCCTTCCTATCATGATGATGTGTAAAAGATAAATGTCTATAACCATCAACACACTTAACTTGTATCATATTTTTTATGATAATATCCTAAACATATCAAATATCCTCCACATGTCATATTGAAATGAATTTCACAATAATAACTTATGAATTTTCCTCACATAAAGCTTATTTTGGGACATTTAGACATGTGAAAGATTTTAGTCTAAAATAAAAGAGAATCATAATTTTTTAGAAAATTTTAGATGTAATAATAGACTTTGCAAGACTTGTGTTTTTGTAAATATCTACTGTAGCAGCGGCTAGCGAAACAACGTATATATATTTTTGTAGACTTGTTGTTTTCGTAAATATGTTAATTACCTTGTTGAAGTAATCTAGTGGCTATCATTATTATTCCCAACAAATTTTGTGCAGATATATCTTTTTGCAAACTTGGTATTTTTGTAAAAATGTTAATTAGTTTCCTAGAGAAATCTATGGGCTATCATTGTGATTCCCAGTAAAATTTGTGTAGATACAATCATGTAATCATTTTCAAATATAATATAATAGAATCAGCTTTAAGCCTTTTACCCTAAAAAAAAAAAACTTTGCAAGAGGCATCATAATACATTTTTCTTGCAAAAGTTGCTTCAATATAACATGTGGATGGTATCTCCTTAATTTAAGAAATTTCCTTTGATTATTGGCCTATACTTGGAAAATATGGTCATGATGAATAGAATTAATTCCCCTAGAAAGAGATGGTTAATTAAGCATCAAATTGAAATTACTTCAAGTTTGATATTGTCCTTCAAGAAACTAAAATGTCCAAACAATTTTCATCTTCAACTTTCGGTGCTTGGGTGAATTGGAATTTTTTTGTTGTCCCCATGAAAGGGGCTTTGGGGGGTTTGACAATCTTGTGGAATTTTAAAATGGTTAGTGTGGAGTTAGTTGCCTCTAATGACAATTAGATGAGAATAAATGTGAAATTTCTTACTTCTTTAAAATCTTTATGGTTATTTAATATTTATGGTCCTTGCTCCACCATTCAAAAAAAAATTTATGGGATAAATTGTCTTCAGTGTCCTCTTTGCTCAAGAATACATATAGTGTTTTTGGTGGAGAATTTAATATAGTTCTATATTTGTCTGAAAAAGGGGTGGGTGTTGGAAATGGGTGTTATTGGTCAAATGTGTGCGCTGAAGATTGTATATACTATAGAGATCGTTGATGTACATAGATATCTATTGGCACAAGTCAACAATGCAGTGTATGAGGAAGAATGGTGATCAGTCTGATGTCTATGTGTGATGTGGAGGAAGGTACAATTGTTCCAATATGTTTCCTACATGCCTACATTGATATCTTACCATTTTGGTGTACCACACCTATAGATAAGTTGTAGAAGTCTTGCTAAGACATTCACAATGTATACTCTAAGACAGAGTCATGGTGTTTTAGTCTCCATCCTTCCATTGAGAAATATTTTTTCTTGTGGTTTAGAAGCTAAGATGGTCGAGATGTGAAGGTGTTATATTAAAGAATTCAAGTCATTACATCTTCTATAGTGAAAGTTAAAGTGATAGTGTTTTGATCTGTGCTCTAACAAAGTAAAGTGTTGATGAAGGTGTGTTGGAGGAATGCTTCACATTCCTCTAGAAGTGAAGTTCTATGCTTGCAGTTTTGTGGATATGTTTAATGATGTTAAATGAATAATATATTGCTATATCATGTGATTTGGTGGTTTGCAAGTGTAGTTTTCAAATAACAAAGTAGTACAGTTGGTTTTGAATGCTTAATTGTTCCACAAAACATATGCTTCTCTTCTTGCGCCAACACTTAATAAGCAGATACTTCAAAAGAAGGTTGAAGAGATATTGTTCATATACATTATTCACATCTTGGTTCACATGATGTTTTCTATTTCTCCTTGGTGGTGTAAAGATGAATAGTTGGCACCTTTGGTAGTGTTAATGTTGATTGGGTGGATAGTCTTGGTTCCTTCATTTGTGGTTGATCTTGATTAATTAATTTTTCTTTGGAGGATGTTTTGTGATGTATTTGGAGCCTGTTATGTTGTGTGTTGATCTGCAATTCATTTTCTCTTCATAATGCATATGTGTGAAGTCGACCTATGTAGCATCATATGTTTTCATCTAAGGGTCACCTTGGAGCTACTAGTTGATGTTTTGAGTTGTTACAAATGGTATTTATAGAAGAAAAAAATATGTTGTGAATTGAATGTGTGTGAGAGTGTGCACTATGTTGAGGATAAAGTGTACGAAGTTAGAATTCTCAAGTAATTTTGCGAAAAGGGGACTACAAAATCAACATATGTTAGATGCTTCTTTTATAGTAGTTCATGTTCATGTTTCATTTTAATTTTCATGTATCCTGATATTAGCTAGCGAGCCTCTTCAGTAGGTCCTTGTATCTTTCCCTAAGGATGTACACCTTAGCCTACAAGTCTTTAGGCTGTGAGCCTTAAACAAAATTGTAAAATTTTGTAAGCAACGAGCTTCATATAGTGTGAGTTAACTCTCACCATGGTTTTTACCTCATTGGGTTTTCCATGTAAAAATATTGGTGTCCTTGTGTGGTGCATGTTTTAATTTCTATTCCTCTTTTAGTTAATATGATTTAATGTTTTAACTGCAAATGAAGATGTTTTAGTATATTTTGATTCACCCCCCTCTCAGTATTTTTGTGTGTTCAACAATTGGTATCAGATAAAAGTACCTTTAAGAATCCTAACAATTGAGGTAGATCTTGCACTTGAACACATGGGATTTGTATCAAAGATCAATGATATGTTTATTCCTGAATCGGATCTAGAGTCAGTGAAACTTGAAGTTTGGGACATCAATCTAGAATATTGTGAAGTAGATTTTGAAGGATAAATCTAGTTTTCTATTGAAGATCTAGGTGAAGCAAGAACATTGAATATGAAATATGAGTGCATGCTTAAAAAAGAAAAAGGAAAAAATTCCAAACTAAAGGCACAAGCTGGAGAATCAAAAGAATAGCTTGGAAAACTGAAAACTAAAATGGAAGGAGGTAAAGAATGTGAGACTAAATTCAAGGAGGTAGAAGATGTTATCTTTAATTTGAAAGTTAAGGTTGAAGTACATAGGATTGACGAATGCTTGAATACCAAGCTAAATGATAAAAATGTTGAATTTTCAAAACTTGAGGAAGAGATTGCCACTCCGAGAAAAGAGTTTGAAAAATAAAAAGAGAAAATTGACAAAGGATTGAAACTAAAAGTGGGTTATAAATTTTTTGATGAATTGATCAACTCAAAAAACCATTAAAAGAGAAATCTGTACTCTTGGTTTTGAAAAGGGAAAAGTCCTATAACTAGTGCATATGCAAACCTATATGATAACTTTAAAGAAGAAGGAAAGTTTGATACAAAGGAGCCAAAAGCTTGCACTAAAGATTCTAAGAAGAATGCATCTGAGGATGCAAAGATAGATCAAGATAACAAGAAAGAAGGTGGATCCATTCCTATCTAGAACAAGAGGAAGAATTTCAGAAAGCTTGCTCCTAAACAAACTGCTCCTATTAGGTTCAATGGAAATTGCTATGCTTGTAATAATATTGGTCATAAGGTTGTTGAATGTAGAAGCAAGATGAGTTAGAATTCACTTAGGCCTCCACGGTAGAATGCTATGAACCCTCAAACATTTCGTGGTTAGTGCTATGCTTGGAATAAATTTGGTCACAAGGCTAATGAATGTAGAAGTAAAGTGGTAAGGAAAAACAATGCTATGACTTATCAATCCTTCTATGGTTACTACTACACATGCAACAAGTTTGGTCATAGGGCTGCAAATTGTAGATCTAATGTGAGAAGAAGTAATTATGCTCTACAATCTAATATCACTTGCTAAATTTTTTATTAAATCATGACATATTGCAAGGTTATGTAAGGGAAAGAATGTAAGGCCTTCTGCTTCCCAAAAGAAGACTAACATTAATCAACAAAAGAAGGGTCATGAAAAGGTTTTGAAGGAAAAAAAAGTTAAAAAAAATGAGAAGGATTATTATGCAATTGCACATTCTGCACAAGATCCTAAAATAAACTTAGATAGAGCATTATCTCAGGGGGAGATATGATTTACAAACCCTTTAGCCCCCTGAAAAGGACAAGATTCTAAATATTTTAGCATAGGAGAAGAATTGGAACAATTCCTATGGAATGTAGATTTCCTGAACAATATTGAATCTATTGATGATGGTTCCAGAGCAAGAGAATATTTTGTAGAGGTTTGTTGAGCTTCATTTTATCACTGTGATGAAACAAAGAAATCTAGTAGAGGGTTTACCTAACAAAGTACTAATACATTTATGGTTGAAATTTAGGGCTTTTGAAAGGCATTTTATGTAGTTTTTAGATCATTTGATCTCATTTGCAATCAAAAGCATTTGTGTTTGAGAGTGAAGAAGAAGAGTGCTTAGATCCTCAAGCTATTTGTGTGAAACCCTAGCTACAGTGTTTGAAGATCTCTACAGAAATTCTAATGGCAATACCTTGGGTAATTGATGTCACATGTTGTAGCATTGAAGAGCATATTTAGATACTTGAAGGGCACACCAAATCATGGCTTGTGGTATCCAAAGGATACTAACTTTACTCTGAGTGCTTACATAGATGCAGATTGGGCTAGTTATATAGATGACAAGAAAATTACAAGTACTTGGTGGTGTATTCTTTCTTGGATGTAGATTGGTGTCATGGCTAAGCAAGAAACAAGATTCAATGTCTTTATCCACTGCAGAGGCATAATAAATTGTAGCAACATCTTGTTGCACACAAGTTTTGTGGATGAGGAAAACATTAAAGTATATCAGAGTGGTATATGGTGAACCAATTTCTATCTTCTGTGATAATACAAGTGCTATCAATATATGAAAGAATCCAGAAATGCATTCAAGGACAAAGCATATCTCAATCCGGTATCACTTTTTGAGAGAGAAGGTTGTAGAGAATGAATTGAAGCTTGAATATGTGCCTACAAAGGATCAATTTGCTAACATATTCACTAAGTATCTTCCTAAGGATACTTTTGAGTATCTATGGAAGAAGTTGGCGGTTATTTCCCCTCCTTATTTGAACTAGATGCATAAGGAGATGCATCAATCTAGCATATCTCAAGGTTCATTCTTTGGTTTGGACTAATGTTGGTGGCTACCTCTTAGGGGGAGTAGGTAGTGGGATTATTGGTTGTTGTAGTAAGGATGAGTGAAAGTGGTTATTATGTAGTGGTTGTTGATTGATGTAGTTTGGTGTATGCCCCTAAGGGGGAGTATGCAGAGCAGTAAAGGAAGGAAGTTACAAAGTAGTGAACAATATGATTAGTCTCAAAGGGGGAGAATGAGTGATGCAAATATTTTTTCCTTTTTCATTGATATCAAAGGGGGAGAGAGTTATGTAAAAAAGACAAGCTACAAAGGAGGAGAGAATAATATGAAAAAGAAAAATGTTAGTTATCAAAGGGAGAGATAAATTAATGAGTTAGTTATGTAAAGGGGAGAAAGAAAAGAGATAATGAGTTGGTATGAAGTGGAGTATTGATGATCAGAGTTTTTGTGTTTGTTATTGATGGTTTTTCACATCATATGTTGCCATCAATGAAAAAAGGGGATACTGTTGCAAGTATGTATATTTGGTGTTGTCATTGATGTCAACAAGCTTTGGTGTTGTCATTGTTATAGGAGATTGTTTCAAGAGTGTGAGCAGTTGATATTGAGTTGATGTTGTCTCTGATGATGCTTTGATTGGTTACATTATGTTGTCATTAGTAAGCTACTAGTGTCAACCTCTAGTGTTGCTTTGATAAGCTTTTGTCTATGGATGTGTGGTTGAGTTGCTATGTTTCAGTTGGATTGGTGGTGATGAGGAAGTGCTGAAGATGTTGAGGATGTGTCTCTAGTGCTTGGTTTCCAAGTGCTTTTGAGAAAAAAATGAATAAAAAAAGGAAACAATGTGTTGCAATGGTGTTCTATGTTGCAAAGTAGCATTCTAGTTTGGCTTCACATTTATTCTATGTTGAAGATCTTCTTGTGTGGTTTGGATATGTTGATCAGAGGTGTTCAGAGGTGTTGCATTAAGAATTTGGTGTGTTGGATCATTGTGTCGAGCAAGGTGTGTTCACCAGTGTTTGAACTGTGTATTGTAGTGGTGTCTAGGAGAAATTTTTTTCCTCCGCATTTCTTCACAGAGTGGTTTCGGGTCTTGTAGATCTCAAAGGGCGTTATCTTTTTTAGTTGAAGTTGTTTGAGGTTTGGTGCTTTAGAAGTTAGTTTCTTGAGTTGCAGTGTATGGAAAAATTATTTGAGTGTACTGGGTGTGTACATTCTTCAAGTGAAAGTTGTTGCGAAGGAATTTGTTGGATTTTAGGGTGTTTGTGGAATATTCTAGATTGTGTTGAAGCATGGTGTGTTGTCAGCGAGCCATCCCCCGATTTGAGGAAGCATGTACTTAATTTTTCAATGGTATTTACACAGGTTCGGTCGACCTTGGGTGTTTACACTAATTTCAAAGTTGCTTTGGAGTTTGTGGAATCATGGTGTGACATGTATGAGTGGAATTAGATCCTAGCTAAGGTGTGTTGTGGTCTGCCTTCATTCCTTTCCACCATGGGAATGTTTTTGTGCTGACCTAATTTGAATTTACATGGTTGAGGTGCATGGCCAACCTTGGAGAATGTTTTCAAGGTTGAAGATGGTATAAACATGAGTTGAGTTGTTGAGGGATGATGAGATAGAGGTGTGAGGTGTGAATTATGTGAATTGCAGAGTTGTAAGTTGCAAATTTGTATGGTGCAATGCAATCTTTCATGTGTTAGATTATTGGATGCATTGAGAAGAAGGTGTCTACAACCTTTAGTAAGACTATGAAGGCGTTGGTGATGCTGTGGTGGATTTTTATATTGCATTGAGATGGATTTCTCATTGTAACACTCTTCTTTATCTTCTTTTTTATTCTGGCAGTGAATCTTTGGTAGTGAGCCTTTCTTTTTTTGGGCAGTTATCCCTCTAGCAGTGAGCCCTATTTTATTTAGTGTTGATATTAATTTATATTGTTAGGTAATCTCCACCATGGTTTTTCCTTTCTTTGGATTTCCATGTAAATCTAGTGTTTCATTGTGTATGGTGTTGTCTTGATTGTTTTTTTGTTATTTGCTTTCATGATAAATCATTCTAACAGATTAAGGGTTAATTAAATTAATATGGATCTAAATGTTTGTGAGGTTTTTGAAGTTTTAAGGTACTTTATTCACCCCCCTCTCAGTTTTCTTGTGCATTCAACAATATTCTCACCATTATAGTAGCTATGTGTATCTCACCTCCACCAACATAAGTAATTTTTTTATATGAATATAACTTGGGGTGATTAGTTGAAGGATTGACTTCATTGGATTAAATTTATAAATAAGGCATCTACTTGGATTTTTTTAATACCTTCAAATATTTCTATTTTATAAAATGATCAAATGCATCAAAGAATGGAAAGAAGTTCTATTTGAACTCCTTGTACCATTCCTGAATATTTTTTCCACCCTTACCAATATGATTAATTTCCTTCCCCTAAGATAGAGAAATCTCTTCAACAATGTGTGATTTTAGATCCTACAAGTCTCTCAGCTTTGGATCAAGCCTTGTGTGACCAACACCTCACACTAACAAGTCTTTGAGAATTGAAATTCTCTATGGCCAACAACAAGTCCCTTAGTTTTCAAGGATTTCAATGTGAATTTTACTAGTCTTTATGGGATATGATTGGTCCTAATCTATTATAGGGTTCTAATGAATCCATTTCTCATAGGTTCTATAGGAGCTATTTAAAAAAAGAAACATAAAATTCATACCCTAAGATGGTGATCCTAGGGAGATTGGTAATTAGTGGCCAATCACTCTCTTCAAAACTTATTAAATCATAATCAAAGTTCTTATGCTCTATGTTTGATATTTTCTTCCCCAAGTTATTTGGGTAGAGAGATCTTGTTTTATCAAAGGCTACTATATTCATAGTAACAAAACATATTTATCAAGATTGACTTTGCTAAAGATTATGATTGAATTGGGTGGCCTATCATTTTGTTCATGCTTTAGGTGTTGTGTTGTGGCCGTAACTTCCTTTAATCAGTTTAAATGTTATTTGCAAATACTTTATAGAACAAGGGTGTCATTTGGCCCTAATACTTTATGTCATGGTTGATCCAAGATTTATCTATTCACTTACTAATGCAATTTCTCAATGAAGAGGTAAGGGTATTTCTCTTCTTGATTCTTCCTCTTAGCTTGTTAACAATCACTTTGCTAATGATTTATTTTTACTAATTTTGAGGAACTAGATAATGTTAATAATGCCTTAAATTGTTTGAGTACATTCTTCGTTGCCTTTGATTCTAGTATCCAATGGCATAAAACTAGTGTTGTCACTAGTTTTTCCTCTCCAAGCCCACATGGATGAACTCTTATGGTTAGAAATGGATAAATCATGGGGACATTTTTCAAATTTTAGGCATTCCTTTTTTTTAATCTTCTTATGCCATGTTATGCAAAGTTATGCTTTGAAATATTGAAAATAAATTATATTATTGGTCTATTAGATCCCTTTCCCTTGTTAGGAAATTCTAGATTTGTTCCAAAGTGTTTACTAGAACTCATGTTTATTATTCATCTCATTGGGTCCTTTTCAATATTCTTACTAAAATATAGAATGATCACTCAAACATTTTTTCTATAACTCTTTAGAGAAAGGAAATATATTTTACATATTTTCTTAAAATTATTCTCTCCCATGACACTCTAATGTATTTGGCTCAATTGATATTTTCAAATAAGGGTAGGAATTATGTGCCAAATTGATCATCTATGCCTTGGGGAGGTATGAAGCTCGGAATTTTTTCTTTAACACTATATTAATTCTAGTTTTTCTTATATATGCAACACTTGACACGACTTGGGTTTTCATACTACCCTCATCTTGAGGGAGCCAATGTGAATCCAAGATAACTTTATTGCTATAATTATTTTTCATTTATACAAGACAATCAAGTCGTGAATTATTTGCGATTGTAATGTACTTAGAATTGAGATTTCTTTGAACAAACATTTTGATCACTTGCTAGGATAGACTACTTCTTAAAGTTACCTAGGTATATACCATAGGGCTTTACAAATATGGGGTATGTAATATTTTATACCTTTTTTTTAGAATAACTAAGAACTAATTTCTTAAAAAGATTAAAAATATAAATTCAAGTTTCATAACAAGGATCTAGAGTATTTTCAAATTATCTTGGATTTGGTTCCCTTGAAATAGTATAGAATATTTGAATCTATTATATAAATCTATCACGGGAGAACTAAAATTGGTTCCTATATGCTCCTTGCAAAGTTGCAAACCTTTCAAGGGTTATTCATGGATTTCTCCCCATTTCCAAATGGTTCCCAAGATTAATGTGAGAATGAATCTTAAGTTCTCTACTTCACAATGATGATATATACTTCAAAGCTTCTAATCCACTATGGTTACACCAAAGTTATCTCACTTTTCTTGTCGTGTTATTTAGCAAGGCCTCCTTATGGGATCTTTTTTAATTCATCTGCGAGTGGTAGTCCTCTATTATCATTTATGTGGCCATATAGAAAACTATCAAACATTTATTCTTGTTTTATCCACAAGCTAGGCTACTTGGTATTAGATATAAGATTTTTTGAACCATTCAAAGTAGAGCCCTTCTTATGGTATACAATAGCCCTACACCCAAATTTGGCTTTGATTTATCGTGAAAATACTTTAACTATCACTAGGATAACAACTCCTATATGCTTGCTCATGTGCCATCTTCCTTGGCCACCAAGAACACTTTTTTACCATGTGGGTGTTGATATTTTCATGGTCATAGATCTAAGTGTGTACACTATGGTTCCCAAGGTTTTCCACATCCTCAACATCATGGATGGACTCCTCAACCTCATGGACATTCCTCTTACCACCTCACTTGTGCATGCTACTACTCAATGAGAAGATGATAAGAATGGCTCCAACATGAGCTAGGAGCCCATTACTAATGGCTAAGATCTATTAAATATTTGAGGTCCCACTAATAGAGATCGCCCTCCTTGTCCTACTAATATAGTCTAGTGGCTTAGAAACTAGATCTCTCTTCTCATTTTTTCTTTTTATATTAGAATAAACTTCTCAAAATGTGATTCTATTCTATCTCTTATGTGAATTGTGTATTATATTTTTGATAGCTTAATTAAAAAACATAGCACTCTTTATCAAATAAATAAATAAATATTTAATAATAAAAATTAATAAATATTTTAAATATGACATACTTTTAATAATAATATTTTTTTTGGTCCAATTTCTTTCATATATTATTTTTTATCAATTTCTTTTCTCTAAATTATATGTAGATTAGAACATTTGATGGAAAACAATTAAAACAAGATTTTAAGTTCAAAGGCGAAGATTCTAAACACTATACTTTTATAATAATTGATTAAAAAAAGTTATATTTTTTTATACAATATCTTTAAAAAAAATTGACCTATTGTGATATTGCTATCAAGATTTAGTCATGTAGTTTTATGAGTCAAACTCATTGACCCAAGTTTCATGAGTAGTGGTTCACAACAATCCATCTCTCATGATAATGAATGGTTCGATTAGCACTCATTGCATCTAGGTGATGCTAATAGAGGTGAAGCACTGGGCATTCCTAGGAGGTCACCCATCCCAGTACTACTCTAGCTCAAGCACACTTAACCACTTGAGCTAAGTGGACTTAACCTTGGGGAAAACTTTAAGGTTAAACGTGCTTGAGTTGGAGTAGAACTGGGATGGGTGACCTTCTGGGAAGGCCTAGTGCTTCACCTCTATTAGCATCACCTAGATGTAATGAGTGATAAGTGGACCATTCATTATTACAAGAGATGGGTTCTTGTGAACCACTACTCATGAAGCTTGGGTCAATGAGTTTGACTCATAAAAACTACACAGTTGAATCCTAACAGCAATATCACAATTTAACACACTCTGGAAAATACCTTGTACTTTATCAAATTTGACCTAATAATATTGTATTACAAATTAATTATACCATATAATATAAAATAAAGACAAAAGGGAACATTTTTGACTGAGAATAACTAATACAAACTTTCAATTGCAATATGATAAAATAATCATCGTGGCAAACCTAAAAACTTCAAAAGAAAAAAAATGCAGCATACCAATCTCCTTTTATCATATCATTCACATGTAAAAGCAATAAATATTCCTTCTACTTGAGAGAAAATTGTTAAACTATCCCAAACACAAATTTTTCCTTTAAAAAGGCGTGTTAAACATGCATCTCTACAGGCACAAAAGCAATTGCATCATCACAACTGTGCAAAGGCGTTCAATGGCAGACAAGAAAAAATTTCAGAGAAAAGAAAAGAAAGATGGTAGGCAAAGATATTGACAGATACAACTATGGTAGAACATTCTATTTGAGATTTATAATAGTTTTCTCATTTATATTCCTCTTTTAAACAATGTCATATCAAAACAAGAATTTCAGCAGAAAATGCAGTCTGCCCACATGGAAATTCTCTTGGACACCCAACTCAGCTTTTCTCTTCCCACGTAAAACATAATTTGAGAATGTGAAACTCAAAGGAGTTTGATTGTTTGAACAATATACATGTTTATGAACAACAGAGACAGAGAAAGTCTTCTGTCAAATGATGACAGTCATATAGTTGGTTTGAACATATCCAATTCAATTTGCTTACACTTGTGTAATTTGGTCACACTTGAATATCAAAGTCTTTGGAAATGTTTAATCAATTGAATAATCTATTGATTTTCTTTTTGATTTTATATGGGGTGTGATATTTCTGCATTTGGGTGGGTGGTGATGGCGTAAAAGGAATAGAAAATCCAAAATTATTGGAATAATAATCAAGATATAAAATTTTCATATTCTGTATATTTTATTTACATTAAAGTAAAAGAAAAAGACATCTTTAGATAGAAGTAAAGTTATTGATTAACAATTTACACATTTTTCTTATTCTACACATTTTATTGACATTAAGTGTCTTAAAGTAAAAAAAAAGATAGAATTTGCTTTGAATGAATATTTTGAAATAATAATATTTAATTGACTTATATTTTATCATGAATTTGAGAATATGATCAATAAAACTGTCCTCTTTATTTTCAGGATTGAGAATATGATTAATAAAAATATTCTCTTTGATTTTGTGATTGAGAATGTCATTAGTAAAAATATATTATTTGATTTTGTATGCTTAACAAAAATATATACGATAAGCAAGGAGAGGGGAACGAATATAACACAGGAGATGATAACATAATAATTGAAGTAGCAAAATGAGAATAAACATGGTAGATTGATAATGGATAATCTAAGTAATGGATAATCTAAGTAAAGCATAACAACATGAGTAGTACATAATGCGGATAAGGAAATTATAGAAAAATAAGATGCATACTTGAGATATTTATCTATGGATATAAAACGTGAAATGAAGAATGTCCTCACTTTTATTTTAATTGATCAATTCTGTAAGAATGTAACTTATAAATGTAACTCAACCACCTTGCCCCCAAGTGGGAAGATAAGTGAAAATCATAGAAGAACATACAATATTATATGCAATAAGAAAGAGAAAAAAAATATATCAAAAGGAAGATATAGCACCTAAGTTGTTTCCACCAATGAGGCCATCCTCTTTCAAATCATGTGAAATATGATCAATTAATGTATTGATATGCAAGAATATGTCATGTAGTGAAGTGTTTTTTTACATAGTATTTGAATATTTAAAATTTGCATGCTTCACATACATCTTGAGATGTTTCTTTGGTAATACTAACCCTCACTTTAATTCTCATTATGTGCCTTATAATAATACCATGATAAATATTGCTCCATTGACTCATACTTGTAAGCATGCTTTGTCTTGCCTCTTTATCATGTGTCATGATGTGTTGATGTAGATAATTTGCTTTATACCACCTAGCCATAGGAAACCCCTTCCTATAATGATGAGGTGTAAAAGATAAATGCCTCATAACCATCAATACCCTTAACTTGTATCATATTTTTTATGATAATATCTTAAATATATTAAATATCCTCCAAATGTGATATTGAAATGAATTTCACAATAATCACTTATGGATTTTCCTCTCATAAAGCTTATTTTGGGACGTTTAGACATGTGAAAGATTGTAGTCTAAAATAAAAGAGAATTAGAATTCTTTAGAAAACTTTAGAAGTAATAATAGACTTTGCAAGAGGCAACATGATAAATTTTTCTTGCAAAAGTTGCTTCAATATAACATGTGGATGGTATCTCCTTAATTGAAGGATTTTCCTTTGATTATTGGCCTATACTCGGAAAATATGGTCATGATGAATAGAATTAATTCCCCTAACAAGAGATTGTTAATTAAGCATCAAATGAAATTACTTTTGATATGTCCCTTCTTCAAGAAAACTAAATGTCCAAACAACATCTTCAACTTGGTACAAAGTGCATTGGAATTTTTTGTTGTCCCCAATGTGGGCTTCAGGGGCTTGGACAATCTTGTGGAATTTAAAAGGTTAGTGGTTAGTTGCCCCTTTAAATGACAATTGATGAGAGTAAATGTGAAAATTCTCTTACTTCTTTAAAGTCTTATTATTTAATCTTTTATGGTGCTTGCTCCACCATTCAAAAAGAAATTATGGATCATTGTTCTGTCCTCTTGTCTACATGATGAATATAGTGTTTTTGGTGGAGACTTTAATGCAGTTCTATATTTTTCCTATATATTTAGAATTGCCAAAGCCAAGTGGATATTTTCATTATGGGATGCTTGGATTCTTAAAAATGGTCTGTATTGAAGCCCCTATTATTCAGGAATCTATTCAAGGTATGGTTACAAAATGAATAGGAAATATGTTAAATGATCTCTTTCCCCGTAGTGTGTGTTTAAGCTCAATTCTGATAAGCTCTTGAGAAAATCCCCCAGGAATCCAGGCGGGTATGGTAATAAGAGACCACGAGGTCTTACATTGTGAGTGAAACTTATGTTGTTAAAGGACGGCACAAATAATGTTCTAGGAATTCAACAAGCCCCACTTTTAGACTGTAATTAGCTTTGAAACATAACATGTCTCACATTTTTTGAGGATGATTCTCTCTTTGCAATGATAAATGCTTTTATCAAACAATGCTTCAAATGCCCCACATTTAAATTATTTTTTGGGTCAAGCAAATCTCTACTTTAATATTTTTCCTCTTACAAATTATGCATTGCTATAAGGAAGCTAATAGTTTGGCTAATGCCCTTGCTAATAGGGCACTGATAATTCTTTATCTTCCATGGAGTCTTCAAAATGACATGAATTTAATTGTTTGAAATATCCCTACATTTATTTTGGGATGGAAAGCGTTGGTACTCATAGTGAGATATATTTATTTTGCCTTTGAAATTTGGCATACCTTTGAATAGTCTTATTCATTTGCCAATATTTAAATCTTTATACATGCCAAACTGATGTGGAATAAATTTTGACTGTCCGCTCTTAACTCTCATGGTGCTTTCATATTGCAATGTTGGTTGTTGGAAATAGTCAAGCTAAAAATGGGTTTGCAAGATTTAGATTTTTTGATGTATTATGCTGCTATTCTTGAAGGCTATGGATGAGTTGCATTTTCTATTTATTCTTTATTTGTCTATTTTTGATGCTCTTCTCACAAGCAGACTGCTGAGGAAGAATTTTAGGCTACCCTCAAGGATGAGAAATTATTGTTATTTTAATCACTTGGCTATCACTTGTCATCATTGAGGCATCACAAGTAAACTCCCTATGGTTCTTCCACTATAGCAATAATGCTTCAAAAAGTGTAAAATTATCAAGCGAGAATTGGATCTTGATTTGCTTTGCTTTAATCTTCACCACACCATAATAATTTGGCATTCTATCTTGTATTACTAGAATGGCCATTTTGGCTAGATGCCATCTCCTCCTTAGCCCGGTAGTTAATTTTCATTGAATATTTTGTTAATTTGTTTTTGTCACGTGCATCTTTTATTGTCAGCCTTAGGAAAATTTGTTTTTGGCACAAATTGTCTATACATGCAAAAATTTCATGCAAATTTGGATTTAGTTTGTGTATAGTATTTGAAATGTATGCTCCTATGTGTGATCTTTTGTACATCATTGTTCAATTATATTGGTTTGGTGCCTTCCTTTTAAAAGAGTTCAAATGGGCTTTTTTATTTTCTCATATACTATTTTCAAGTTAAAATGGATTCTTAGTTTAAAATCCTCATCCCTTGTCAGCATTGGGAGATACAAGATAAATTTCCTTTTACAAGGAGAAGCTTCCTTCATCACACTTTTTTTATTTCCAGCACCCCAGGTTGAATATACTCTAGACAGGTTGTTGGTCATGACTGGCTCCTGAATTATACTTCAACTCTTCTGCATGAGGTGGCCTCCCACCTTTGTTTCAACTTTGATGGATGTTATGTGTTGTGCTGTGATGGTAAAATTTTTTGTGGGAAATTATCTTTTTTCCCTCTATATTTTCCTTCTCTTTATCTGTGGCTCTATAAAATTATAAATTTTGTTTTGGTTCTTCTGTAGTGGGTGGCTTTATAAATTTTACAATGTTGTTTAAGGCTCATTTCCTAAAGACTTGTAGGCCAAGGCACACAACCTTAGGGAAAGATACAAGGACCTGCTGAAGAGTCTCACCACCTAATAGTAGGATACATGAAAATTAAAATGATAACATGAACATGAACAATTATAAAAGAAGCATCTAACATATGTTGATGTTGCAGTCCCTTTTTCACACACTTTATCCTCATCATACTGCATACTCTCACACACATTCAATTAAAAAATAAATTGTTCTTCTATAAATTATACCATATTACAAATAAATTATACTATATAATATAAAAATAAAGACAAATGAGAAATTTTTTTAACTGAGAATAACTTGGGCCACAAACTTTTCAATTCTGAAAATGATAAAATAATCATCGCAATTCAAACCCAAAAAATTCAAAAGAAAAAAATGCAGCTTACCAATCTCCTTTATCATATCATTCACATGTAAAAGCAATAAATATTCCTTCTACTTTGACAGAGAAAATTGTTAAAACATCCCAAACACAAATTTTCCTCAAAAAAAAAGGCGTGTTAAACATGCATTCTACAGGTACAAAGCAATTGCATCATCACAACTGTGCAAAGGCATTCAATGGCAGACAAGAGAAAAATTCAGAGAAAAGAAAAAGAAAGATGGTAGGCAAAGATATTGACAGATACAACTATGGTAGAACATTGTACTTGACATTTATAATAGTTTTCTCATTTATATTCCTCTTTTAAACAATGGCATATCAAAACAAGATATAACAAGAATTTTAGTAGAGTACGCAGTCTGCTCACATGGAAATTTTGACACCCAACTCAGCTTTTCTCTTTCCCACGTAAACATAATTTGAGAATGTGAAACTCAAGGAGTTTGATTGTTTGAACAATATACATGCAAGTAGTTGACGGTGAAATTGAACAGAGACAGAGAAAGTCTTCTGTCAAATGCTGGTTTGATCATATCCAATTCAATTTGCTTACACTTGTGTAATTTGGTCACACTTGAATATCAAAGTTTTTGGAAATGTTTAATCAAATGTCATATCCTTGACAATTGTGTAATCCATTGATTTTCTTTTTGACTTTATATGGGGTGTGATATTTCTGCATTTGGGTGGGTGGTGATGGCGTAAAAGGAATAGAAAATCCAAAATTATTGGAATAATAATCAAGATATAAAATTTTCATTATTCTGTATATTTTATTTACATAAGTAAAGAAAAAGACATTTAGATAGAAGTAAAGTTATTGATTAACAATTTACACATTTTCTCTTATTCACACATTTTATTGACATTAAGTGGCTTAAAGTTAAAAAAAGATAGATTTTGCTGAATGAAGAGATTTTGGAAATAATAATATTTAATTGACTTCTAAATTTACTGCTGAATTTGGAGAATACATCAATAAAAATTGTCCTTTTGATTTTGTGATTGAGAATATGATTAATAAAAATATTCTCTTGATTTTTGTGATTGAGAATGTCATTATAAAAAATATATTATTTGATTTTGTATGCTTAACAAAAATATATACGATAAGCAAGGAGAGGGGAACGAATATAACACAGGAGATGATAACATAATAATTGAAGTAGCAAAATGAGAATAAACATGGTAGATTGATAATGGATAATCTAAGTAATGGATAATCTAAGTAAAGCATAACAACATGAGTAGTACATACGTGACAAGGAAATTATAGGAAAAATAAAGATGCGTACTTGAGATATTTATCTATGGATATAAAATGTAAATGAAGAATGTCCTCACTTTTATTTTAATTGGATCAATCTTGTAAGAATGTAACTTATAAATGTAATCAACCACCTTGCCCCCAAGTGGGAAGATAAGTGAAAATCATAGAAGAACATACAATATTATATGCAATAAGAAATAGAAAAAAATATATCAAAAGGAAGATATAGTACCTAAGTTGTTTCCACCAATGAGGCCATCCTCTTTCAAATCATGTGAAATATGATCAATTAGTGTATTGATATGCAATAATATGTCATGTAGTGAAGTGTTTTTTTACATAGTATTTGAATATGTAAAATTTGCATGCTTCTAATATACATCTTGAGATGTTTCTTTGGTAATACTAACCTCACTTTAATTCTCATTATGTGCCTTTATAATAATACCATGATAAATATTGCTCCACTGACCTATACTTGTATGTATGCTTTGTCTTGCTCTTTATCATACATGTCATGTGATGTGTTGGATGTAGATATAATTTTGTTTATACCACCTAGTCATAGGAAAACCCTTCCTATAATGGTGAGGTGTAAAAGATAAATGCCTATAACCATCAATACCCTTAGCTTGTATCATATTTTTTTATGATAATATCTTAAATATATTAAATATCCTCCAGATGTGATATTGAAATGAATTTCACAATAATCACTTATGGATTTTCCTCTCATAAAGCTTATTTTGGGACGTTTAGACATGCGAAAGATTCTAGTCTAAAATAAAAAGAGAATTAGAATTCTTTAGAAAACTTTAGAAGTAATAATAGACTTTGCAAGAGACAACATGATAAATTTTTCTTGCAAAAGTTGCTTCAATATAACATGTGGATGGTATCTCCTTAATTGAAGGATTTTCCTTTGATTACTGGCCTATACTTGGAAAATATGGTCATGATGAATATAATTAATTCCCCTAACAAGATATGGTTAATTAAGCATCAAATTGAAATTACTTCTTTTGATATTGTCCTTCTTCAAGAAAATAAAATGTCCAAACAATTTGCATCTTCAACTTTTGGTGCTTGGGTGAATTGGAATTTTTTTGTTGTCCCCACAAAAGGGGCTTTAGGGGGTTGACAATCTTGTGGAATTTTAAAAAGGTTAGTGTGGGGTTAATTGCCTCTAATGACAATTGGATGAGAGTAAATGTGAAATTTCTTACTTCTTTAAAAGTCTTATGGTTATTTAATCTTTATGGTCCTTACCCCACCATTCAAAAAAGAAATTATGGGATCAATTGTCTTCAATGTCCTCTTTGCTCAAGGATGAATATAGTGTTTTTGGTGGAGACTTTAATTCAGTTCTATATTTTTCCTATATATTTAGAAATGCCAAATCCAAGTGAATATTTTCATTATGGGATGCTTGGATTCTTAAAAATGGTCTGCATTGAAGCCCCTATTATTCAGGAATCTATTCAAGCTATGGTTACAAAAATGAATAGGAAATATGTTAAATGATGTCCTCCCCCAAAAAGTGTGTTTAAGCTCAATTTTGATGGTGCCTCTCGAGAAATCCTAGGAATTCAGGTGTGGGTATGGTAATAAGAGACCATGAGGGCTGCATTGTAAGTGAAACTTATAAGTTGTTAAAGGATGGCACAAATAATGTTCTAGATTTCAATGCTCTAATTTTTAGACTGTAATTAGCTTTGAAACATAACATATCTCACATTTTTATTGAGGATGATTCTCTTGCGATGATAAATGCTTTATCAAACAATGCTTCAAATGCCTGACATTTAAATTATTTTTTTGGGTCAAGTTAAATCTCTACTTTAATATTTTTCCTCTTATGAAATTATGCATTGCTATAAGGAAGCTAATAGTTTGGCTAATGCTCTTGCTAATAGGGTAATTGATAATTCTTTATCTCCCATGGAGTCTTCTCAAAATGACATGAATTTAATTGCTTGAAATATCCTTACATTTATTTTTGGGATGGAAAGCGTTGGTATCACAGTGAGATATATTATTTTTGTGCCTTTGAAATTTGGCATGTTTCTCTTAAATAGTCTTATTCATTTTCCAATATGTGAATCTTTTATACATACAAACTGATGTGGAATAAATTTTGATTGTCCACTCTTAACTCTCATGGTGCTTTCTCATATTGCAATGTTGGTTGTTGGAAATAGTCAAGCTGTGCATGGGTTTGCAAGATTTAGTTTTTTTGATGTATTATGCTATTCTTGAAGTACATTATGGATGAGTTGCATTTTCTATTTATTCTTCATTTGTCTATTTTTGATGCTCTTCTCACAAGCATACTGGTGAGGAAGAATTTTAGGCTACCCTCAAGGATGAGAAATTATTGTTATTTTAATCACTTGGCTATCACTTGTCATCATTGAGGCATCACAAGTAAACTCCCTATGGTTCTTCCACTATAGCAATAATGCTTTAAAAAGTGTAAAATTATCATGTGAGAATTGGATCTTGATTTGCTTTGCTTTGGGGTCTCTTCACTCACACCACATTAATTTGGCATTCCTATCTTGTATTACTAGAATGGCCATTTTGGCCAGATGCCATCTCCTCCTAGGCCGGTACACTTTTCATTGAATATTTTTGTTAATTTGTTTTTTGTCACATGTGCATCTTTTATTGTTAGCCTTAGGAAATTTTTTTTTGGCACAAATTATCTAATAAAGTACATGCAAAAATTTCATGCAAATTTGGATTTAGTTTGTGTATAGTATTTGAAATGTATGCTCCTATGTGTGATCCTTTGTACATCATTGTTCAATTATATCGGTTTGGTGCCTTCCTTTTAAAAGAGTTCAAATGGGCTTTTTTATTTTCTCATATACTATTTTCAAGTTAAAATGGATTCTTAGTTTAAAATCCTCATCCCTTGTCAGCATTGGGAGATACAAGATAAATTTCTTTTTACAAGGGAGAAGCTTCATCATACTTTTTTTATTTCAGCGCCCTTAGGTTGAATATTGACGAGGGAGCAAACCCGAGACACATAATAACACTCACAAAATAGAGAATAATATTTTATTCAAAAAAATGGAACTCTTACATGCAGAGGATCTCAAATCCTTGAGCTTTGTGATACATGCAAATTACAGACTTGCAAAAAATTACCCAGATTTCCCTTTCGTAGCATGCAAACTCTTTTCCCCAAAAAGTTATCCAAAAATTAGAAACTAGTCCATAAATAGGCCCTTTTCGGTTTGGAGCCAAAAACGACATTCGAGATAAGAGTTTTGGCGGTTAGGCGCCAAAAATTACAATTTGAAATTCAAACATTGAGTCCTAATTTGAAAATTGACAATTTTCCAAAAATCAGCCAACTTCCGGAAGGCATAACTTTTGATCCGGGACTTCGTTTTTCGAACTGTTTGCACCGTCGGAAAGGTCTCGGAGTGAAGAACACACTAAGAATCAGCGCCGCTAGTTGCAATGATTTTTGGGCCCGTACGAGACTATTTAGTGCCTCAAACTGGACTTAGAAGGTTTTTTAGGGAAAAAAGCAGAAACTGGAACTTGAATAACTTTCAAACCGTGAATGATCTTGACCTGATTCTTTCTCCAAAGTGCTTATTTTTCCATCATGAACCTTTCCATAAATTTTTGTCTTCCCATGCCTTAAAATTCATACCTGCTAAAAATAGCAGTTGAGCAGAAAAAGTAGAAAAACAATTATGAAAGTTGGAAACTCTTATTCGACGAAAAGGGTATCCAGAAATGTAAAAAAACATCTACAAAAAGAAAACAACAGGAACATAAATGGAAAGCATCTTTTTGGGTGATGCAAGATTTCCCTCACACCACTGGATGCTCCTACATCAAATATGCTCTTAGACAGGTTGTTGGTCATGACTAGTTCTTGAATTATACTTCAGCTCTTCTACATGAGGTGGCCTCCATCTCTGTTTCAACTTGATGGATGTTATGTGTTGTGCTAAGATGCTAAAAATTTTTGTGGGAAATTATCTTTTTTCCCTCTATATTTTCCTTCTCTTTATCTTGGTGGCTCTATAAAATTATAAATTTTGTTTTGGTTCTGCTGTAGTGGGTGGCTTTATAAATTTTACAATGTTGTTTAAGGCTCATTTCCTAAAGATTTGAGGCCAAGGTGCACAACCTTAGGGAAAGATACAAGGACCTACTGAAGAGTCTCACCACTTGATAGTAGGATACATGAAAATTAAAATGATAACATGAACATGAACAATTATAAAAGAAGCATCTAACATGTGTTGATGTTGCAGTCCCTTTTTCACACAATTACTCGATCATATTGACTTCACACACTTTATCCTCAACATACTGCACACTCTCACACACATTCAATTCAAAAAAAAAATTCTTCTTCTATAAATACACTCCATAACAACTCAAAACATCAACTAGGTCAGCTCCAAGGTGACCTTTAGATGAAAACATATGATGCTACATAGGTCGGATTCACACATATGCATTATGAAGAGAAAATGAATTATGGATCAACATACAACATGATAGGCCCCAAATGCATCACAAAACATCCTCCAAAGAAAAACTAATTAATCGAGATCAATTGAAGTTGAAGGAAACAAGACTCTCAACCCAATCAACATCAACACTACCAAAGTTGCCAACTGTTCATCTTTACACCACCGAGGAGAAACCAAAAAAATCATTTGAACCAAGATGTGAATAATGTATATGAACAATATCTCTTCAACCTTCTTTTGAAGTATCTGATCATTAAGTGTTGGCGCAAGAAGAGAAGCATATGTTCTATGGAACAATTAAGCATTTAGAACCAACTGTACTACTTTGTTCTTTGAAAACTACACTTGTAGACCACAAAATCACATGATATAGCAATATATTATGCATTTAACATCACTAAACATATCCACAAAACTGTAAGCTTAGAACTTCACTTCCAGAGGAATGCAAAGCATTCCAACATACCTTCATCAACACTTTACTTTACTAGAGCACAACCCGAAACACTATCACTTTAACTTTCACTGCAGAAGATGTAATGACTTGAATTCTTGAATATAACACCTTCACATCTCAACCATCTTATCTTCTAAACTGCAAAAGAAAATCTTGCTGAATGTAAGGATGCAAACCAAAACACCATGACTTTGTGTTAAGGTATACACTGTGAATGTTTTAGCAAGACTTTTCTAACTTATCTCTAGGTGTGGTACACCAAATTTGTAAGATGTAAATGTAGGCATGTAGGAAACATTTTGGAACAAGTGTGCCATCCTCCACATCACACATAGACATCAGACTAATCACCATTTTTCTCATACACTGCATTGTTGACTTGTACCAAAAAATATCTTTGCACATCAACTATCTTTGGAGTATATACAATCTTTAGCATACACATTTGACATCAATGACAACACCTATTGCCAACACCCACCCTTGTTAGGGGAATTAATTCTATTCATCATGACCATATTTTCCAAGTATAGGCCAATAATCAAAGGAAAATCCTTAAATTAAGGTGATACCATCCACATGTTATATTGAAGCAACTTTTGCAAGAAAAAAATATCATGTTTCCTCTTGCAAAGTCTATTATTACATCTAAAATTTTCTAAAAAACTCTAATGCTCTTTTATTTTAGACTAGAATCTTTCACATGTCTAAATGTCCCAAAATAAGCTTTATGTAAGGAAAATTTATAAGTTAATATTGTGAAATTCATATCAATATCACATGTGGAGGATATTTGATATGTAGTGTGTTGATGGTTATAGATATTTATCTTTTACACCTCATCATGATAGGAAGGGTTTTTCCATGGCTAGGGATTATGAACAAAATTATATCTATCTAACACATCATATGACACATTTGATAATTTAGAGCAAGACAATGCATATTTACAAGTATAGGTCAATGGAGCAATATTTATCATGGTATTATTATAAAGGTACATAATGAGAGTTAAAGTTAGGTTAGTTAAAGTGAGGTTAGTATTACCAAAGAAACATCTCAAGATGTATATTAGAAGCATGCAAAATTTACATATCCAAAGACTACGCAAAAAAACTTCACTACATGACATATTCTTGCATATCAATACATTAATTGATCATATTTCACATGATTTCAAATAGGATAGCCTCATTGATGGAAACAACTTAGGTGCTATCTAGCTTCTTTTTGATACATTTTTTTCTACTTCTTATTGCATATAATATTGTACATGTTATTCTATGCTTTTCACTTTATCTTCCCACTCGAGGGCACAGTTGTTGTTTACATTTATAAGTTACATTCTTACATGATTGATCCAATTAGTATAAAAAGAGAGGACATTCTTCATTTACATTTTACATCCATAGATAAATATCTCAAGTATGAATCTTTATTTTTTCTATAATTTCTTTGTCACATATGTACTACTCATGTCACTGTTATGCTTTACTTAGATTATCCATTATCAATCTATCATGTTTATTCTCATTTTCCTACTTAAATTATTATGTTATCATCTCATGTGTTATATTCTTTCCCCTCTCCTTGCTCATTGTATATATTTTTATTAAGCATACAAAATCAAATAATATATTTTTACTAATCACATTCTCAATCACAAAATCAAGATAATATTTTTAATAATCATATTTTCAATCATAAAGTCAAGAGAATACTTTTGTCAATCATATTTCAATCACAAAATGAGTTGGACAATTTTATTGATCATATTCTCAAGTTCATGATAAAATATAAGTCGATTAAATATTATTATTTCAAAAAATTTACATTCAATAAAATCTATTTTCTTCTTTTTAATTTAATGTGAATGAAATGTGTAGAATAAGAAAAATGTATAAATTGATTAAGAATATTAATCCAATAACTTTACTTCTATTTAAAAATGCCTTTTCCATTTTACTTCGAAAACATAAAAATTTTATATCTTGATTATTATTCCAATAACTTTACTTTGAAATATAAAAACAATAGCTTTCCTTTCCATTCTTTTTCTTTATCTTTTCTATTCTTTTACGCCATCACCACCCACCCAAATGCAGAAATATCACACCCCATATAAAGTAAAAAAACAAAATCAATGGATTACACAATTGATTAAACACTTGCAAAGACTTTGGTATTCAAGCGTGAGCAAATTGAATTCGATATCTTCAAAGTAACAGATGACTTTCTCTGTCTATGTTGAATTTCACTGTTATTGTGCAAACAATCAAATTACTTGGGTTTCACATTCCCAAATCATCTTTACGTGGGAAAGAGAAAAGTTGAGTTGGGTGTCAGAATTTCCATGTGAGCAGACTGCGTATTCTACTGAAATTCTTGTTTTGATATGACATTGTTTAAAAGAGGAATATAAATGAGAGAAATCTCAGAAAAATCAAAGAGAATGTAATACTTTTGTTCTATCATAGTTGTATATGTCAATATCTTTGCCTACCATGTGTTAGGCATTCATAGTAAAAGGATATATTTATCAAGATTGAATTTGCTAAAGCCTATGATTAAATTGGGTAGCCTATATTATGTTCATTCTTTAGGTGTTGGGTTGTAGCCATAACTTCCTTTAATAAGTTCAAATGTCCTATGTAAATACTTCATAAATTAAGGGAGTCATTTGGACCTAGTATTTTATGTCATGGTTGATGTAGGATTTATCTATTCACTTATTAATACAATTTCTCAATGAAGAGGTAATGGTGTTTCTCTTCTCGATTCTTTCTCTTAGCTTGTTAATGATCACTTTGCTAATGATTCATTTTTTACTCTTTTGGAGGAACTAGATAATGTTAATCAAGCCTTGAATTATTTGAATACATTCTTCCTTGCCTTTGATTTTAGTATCCAATGGCATAACACTAGTGTTATCACTAGTTTTTTTCTTTCCAAGCCCACATGGATGGAATCTTATGGTTGAAAATGGATAAATTATGGGGACATTTTTCAAATTTTAGGAATTCCTTTTTTTGTTAAATATTCTTATGTCATATTATTGAAAGCTATGATTTCAAATATTAAAAATAAATTATACTATTGGTCTAGATTAGATCCATTTGCCTTGTTATGAAATTCTAGATTTATTTCAAAGTGATTACTAGCACTCATGTTTACTATTCATCTTGTTGGTCCCTTTTAAATATTCTTACTAAAATATAGAATGATCACTCAAACATTTTCTCTATGCCTCTTTAGAGAAAGGAAAAGGATATTAAATATTTTCTTATGTATTGTACTGTCCCATAACACTCTACTGGGTTTGGCTCAATTTAAATTTTCAAATAAAGGTTGGAATTATGTGCCAAATTGATCATCTATGCCTTGGGGAGCCATGAATCTTGAATTTTTTTTACTTTGACATGCAATATTGCTTCTATTTTTTCTTATAAATGTAACACTTGGCATGGCTTGGGTTTTCATACTACCCTCACTTGAGGGAGCCAATGTGAATCCAAGGAAACTTTATTGCTATAATTATTTTGTATTCATAGAAGACAATCAAGTCATAGATTATTTGGGATTGGAATATCATTAGAATTGAGATTTCTTTTAACCAAAATTTTGATCACTTGCTAGGATAGACTACTTGTTAGAGTTCCCTAGGTCTATGTCATAAGGCTTTACAAACATGGGGTATGCAATATTTAATACCTTTTATTTAGAAGAACTAAGACCTAGATTTCTTAGAAAGATTTAATTTAATCTAAATTCAAGTTTTATAACAAGGGTCTAGAGTCTTTTCAAACTATCTTGGATTTGGTTCCCCTTGAAATAGTATAGAATATTTGAATCTATTATATAAAGCTATCATGAAAGAACTAGAATTGGTTCCTATATTGATGCAGAGCATCCAAAGGGTGTGGAGGGCAATTGATCACCCAAAAAATGATTTCCATTTTGTTCCTCGTTGTTTTTGTAGATGTTTTTGTATTTCTGGATACCCTTTTCGTCGAATAAGAGTTTCCAACTTTCAGAATTGCTTTTCTGCTTTTTCTGCTCAACTGCTATTTTTAGCAGGTTTGCATTTGAAGTCGTGGGAAGACAGAAATTTATGGGAAGGTTCAGGATAGAAAATCAAATACTGGTGAAAGAATCAAGTCAAGATCATTCATGACTTGAAAGTTATTCGTTCCACTTCTGCTTTTGACCAAAAACCTTCCGAAAGCTCGGGCTTGAGGCACCAAACAATCCCGGATGGGCCTGAAAATTTGCGAAAACGCCAAAGTAGTCCACCGAAGGCCTACTTTGTAGAAAATCATCTTTTCGAGAGCTTTCCGAAAGGTATTATCATTGAAGATCCAACGGTCGGATTAAAAGTTATGGCTGCCGAAAGTTGGTGCATATTTTAGAAATGTGCTAATTTTTGACTGCAAATTTAAACTTGAATTTCAAATTGTAATTTTGGTGCCAAACCACCAAAAATCTTATCTCGAAGGTTGTTTTTGGTTCCAAACCGAAATGGGTCTATTTATGGGCTTCTTTCTGATTTTTGAGTAACTTTTTGGGGAAAGAAGTTCGATGTCGCGGAAGGGGATCCGTAATTCTCAGAAGTTTGTAATTTGTATGTATCACGAGCTCGCAGGATTTGTGGATCCCCAAGTATTTTTCATTATTATCAATAAGAAAGTTTCATAGTTGTGTGCATTATTTCTCGTCTCGGTTTGCTCCTCGCCGTGTGGTGGTATCAGAGCGGGTTTTCTTGAGCGTGTGAACAGTATCGCCGACCGGAGGCAGCTTTGCACTGTGGACTGGTTGTGGGTTCAAGAT